>PJAB01001342.1:0-15229 GCA_002887195.1 Chrysochromulina parva
GTAGCGCTTTGCCTTGTCCAGAAACTCAGCCTTCAGAAAATTGGAGCTTTCTTCGTCGAGAGGCGAGCCGATCTGGTTGAGTTCGTCAGCCAAGAGGACGATCCCACGAGAGGCTTGGCCCTTCTCCGAGGCCTCGAACGCCTCGATGTATTCCATCAACCGCGTCGGGTTGCAGATGACCCTTTCACGCTCCACCTTGGGCGACGAGACGAACGCGAGGCCGATCCTCCGGTGCACAGCCTGGAGATGCGTCTCGCCCTTGTACTTAAAGAACCCGCTGTTGAAATTCACGACGATTGGCGTGTAACCGTTCTTCCTCAACTCGACGAAAAGTTTGATCAGAAACGTTGTCTTGCCTCCACGTGCCAGTCGGCAGAAAGCCAGGGGCGGAACTCGATTTGAGTCGTCGGTAACGCTAGCGCATTCGGCGTCAATCAAGGCTAACTCCCCCTCGAGGTCTAAATCGACGACTCTGTGTAACTCAAGGTTCCTGAGGTTTGTAACATTCTCCACCGGGATGGAGAATGGCAAATCTTCGGGAATCCTCTTGATTACCTCCTGAGACGCGGTGAACCCAACTGTACAAGAGCACACAACGCGTAAGACTTAGCCATCTTTCAGGGGGAGGCACGCAAGAGATGCATGGGGAGTTGCGAATTAGATGTGCGGGAGATTCGTGGGAGATGTAAGACTTGGTCATCTCTCGGGGAAGATGAAACGGTGAATCGGGGAGATGCGAGAGAGAACCGGGGAATATGAAGGGAGATGCAGGGGAGATGCAGGGGAGATGTGAGGGGGCGTGCAAGGGAGATAGAGGCATGAAGGGGAGATGCAAAGAAGATGCGAAGGAGGTGCTGAGGCGAGTGAGTTGCGAGTGAGATGCGAGGGAGACGCGAGGTCAGCCATCTCAAGGAAGAACCAACCTGTCCTGTCGAGACGGACTCGGAAAACTCTTGAGGGTTCGGACGCGCGCACCGTTGGCCAGCGATTTTGTCAATAGAAGCTCCCTTTCCTTGAGATATTGCTTCTCATTGTCGCGAAGCTGCTCCTTCTCCTTGCGAAGCTGCTCCTTCTCCTTGCGAAGCTGCTCCTTCTCCTTGCGAAGCTGCTTCTTCTCTTCGCGCCAAAACGCCAAGTTGTCTGCGCTGATGCCCTCCTTCATCAGCTCTGTGTCCACGTCGTTGATCTTCTCCTCGCATTTAGCTATCTCCGCCTCGCATTCGCCGATCTTCTTCACGCAAGCAATTATGTCTCCCTGAACTCCTGCCTCGGGCTCCTGACGCATCCACACCAAAAGCGCAGTGAGTATACAGCCGAGAGCTCTCAAAGGGAAGTGGGTTTGCAGGCCGTAGGATGGACGTGCGCTGGGGCACCTGGCCGGTCGTAAGCATGCTCATTGACCGCGCACGGCTCTGCGTAGAAATGCAACTCGAGAAGCCAGTGTAGCGCGTCGTGGATGCGATCCGCCTCTTGAAAGTCATCTGATTCGCGGCGGCATCAGTATTTGCGGCATCTCCCAAGAACTGGACATCGACAGCACAACGATCCGGTGATGCGCAGAGTCTCAACGAGCTCGGATCATTCACGACGCCCAAGCCGAAGGCGTTGTTCTCTGACACGCCCACGCCCACGCAGAGGTCATCTGACTTGAGAATTGCCGCCGCTACTCCAGTGTTGCGGCAACCTTGGGTTAGGGCTCGAGGCTGAGACCGCGATGCAGTCTGGCTTGAAGACGCACACGGTAGACGCATCGCGCACGTCCATGCCGACGCGAAACAAAGGAGCACCGAGACGCCCACCTTGCCCATCGGAGTTTGAGGTTTCCTGCACTCCTCCCCGTTTTCCCCTTGGGGGGAGTCGGCCCGGCGCCGGCGCCGGACACGCTCGGCGGGGGAGCCCCCATTCACAATGAGAAAAGAGGGGCTGGGTTTCCTGACGCGCGACACGGTCGCGCGGTGTCGAGAGAGTGTGGGAAAATCACAAGACGCGCCGCAATGCGCGCGCCGTACCTGGCACTCACACACACACTCGGGTAGCTCAATGAGCTCTTCCTCACTAAGAGGGGATGACATCCACTCGGTTGTCACAACAGAAACTCAACAGAACTGTTCTTCTGCGCGTTGTGTTGATCGCGAATCCACAAGGGGGGCGGCCGAGGTTGGTCGAGGCCGTCCGAGGCGCAGAGCGCTGAGCCGCTCCTCGAGGCTCGTGCGCGGTCCCCGATCTCACTGAAGGCCTTCCGATGCACCCGTGTCTTGCTGACCATCTGCCCTGACGCCTCGCGAGCGCAGGTTGATTGCCGAGCAGCGCGCCAGCCTTGGCGCCACCGCAAACTTTCAAGCAGGGCATCAAGGGGCTCTCATCCAACGTCATCAAGAAGGTGTGGCGTGATGGCTCGCTCAAGGACCTCCCGCGAGGCACCCGCATCGGCGTCGACCGCGCTGGCTGGCTTCACAAGTCCGTCATTGCGAATGCGAGCGACATTTGGCTGCAGCACCGCCCGCAGCGCACGACGCGCAGGACAGCAGATGGCTCTAGGACAGCGCAGATAGCGTCGCATGGGCGGCTCACGGCATGCCGGAGTCGCCTCATGAGATATCCCGACCGGGCTGATGATCGGAGAGCATGACTCTTCTTGCGTAGGGGAGCACTGTGCATACTCGCGTGTGTCGTACAGGGCATCTTGTGTGCATAATGTAGGTTTCCGTACTGCAGTGTGCGTCATACGTAAGTACCTTCCCTCATCCAATTGGTGTACATAGTGTACAGCGCACGGTTATCGAACCCGGGAGGTGCAATGGTGTGCCTCAGAGGGGTTCGCCGTCCTTGTGCGCTCTCTCCTCAATCAATATGTATCAACCGACCGTGATGCGTGAACCGAACAAGGAACCGAACCGGCAACAGATTCAGATAACCCCACAGTCGGATCCGATCGGTGCCGGTCCGCACTATCCGGATAACGTGGAGCCTGTGTTCGGGGGGCTTTGGGCCCGCAACGTATCGATAGGCAGACGCGCCGTCGCGACAGGAAAAAGGGCACGAGATCGTACTCACTCAAGTACGACTCACTGACCCCGAGCAGTCGGTGCATGTACGTGACACGTGGCAGCACGCAGACCGTTACCGTACCGTTACCATGACCGTTACCGCACCGCCACGCTGGTTCGAGTCGAACTTCTGCGCGCCGATGTCGGCATCCCCGAACAGGAGCAGGACCGTCATCATCTTGCGCGTGAGGCAGTTGTACACGCCCTTGTGTACACGTCCAGGCCAGTAGAGATGGAGACCTTATCGGAGACCGCCTTCTTCTTGTCGCCGGCAGGCGCCTCGCCACGCCGACCGTTCGAAGGCCTGGCACGGCGCCAGTCCGACTTGGCATCGACCCGTCGTAGCCGAGGCCCACCTGGACGAGGCCCTTGGCGAACGCGCCGCCGCAGTACTGATCCGGCTCAGGGGCGAAGTGGTATTGGCCCTTGAACAAGACGATCTTGTCCTCGATCTAAGATAAAGAGTGGTCCCACTCCGACCCTGTACTGGTACTGATGCTGCGTGTGCTGCTGGCTCACGCTGCATACAGAGAGATGGACCTGCATATTTCCACTGATAGAATGATCGCTTATTTTCGGTGCCATCATCGAGCATGGTACGAACAGCATGGGTTACAACCCCTTCTCAGCTTACTCCCCCTTCTCAGACCATTACAACTGTGGATCGAGAGGGTTAGGAGGCACTCGCATTTTAGTATTAAAGGAACACTCCCCTACCCGAAACCAACTCCCAGCGAAAACCCATGAAGAAAACTCAAAAAACTCAAAAACTCAAAAACCCCCATGTCCTCGCTGTCTCGATGCAGGGTGCCTCGTCGGGGAAAAAAGAAAAAAGAAAAAACTGCGGATTCGGGCAGCCTGAATCCCTGCTGAGACGGCGACGCGTTCGTTTCGGAAAATGGACTATTCCTTTAAGGACACACCTGGATTTATAATTAGCCAGTGTCGTTCGCGCACTCTGCGAGTGTCAAACAATTGGTGTCAAATGACCGTCTCAGTAACGTCCAGGGTCAGACGAAACGTTTTTGGCCACAGTGCGCGAAACGACGTTTCGTCAGGTTCGTCAGTGTCAATTAACTAATTAAAAAGCGCCGTCCTGAGCGTCCCATACCGGTACCGAAATCGGACGGCTGATGATTGTGCCGCGCAACCGAGAGCCCCACAGACATGGCATGCCCCCCCTATATCGTCTATATCCTCGGCTCTCTCGAGTCTCTGCGCCTGCTCATTTGAACGTCTTGAGGACGTACCTTGACTTGGCCTCGACGCACACGTGGCCGGCCGCATCGTAAATGGTCGCCGTCAGCCTCACGTTCCACGAAGGCGGTCCCCGCCCCTCACGTGGCTCGAGCGTCTCCACTTGCGTCCTGACGAGGTAGGTGGCGTTCGCCATGACTGGGTGCTTGTACTTGAGGTCGAGCGACGCGGTGAGTGGGGCACCGGAAATGCCGCGCGCGCGCGCTTCCTGCATGGTCGTCTGGCCAAGCAGATCGTCCAGCAAAGCCGCGCTGAAGCCGCCGTGCACCACCCCGACGTGGCCGTTCAGTGCGTCCCCGAGCTCAACGAGCGCGAGGAGTCGCACCTTGCCGAGGTTCTCTTCTTTCGGCTCGGTCTCCTGCTGCCACATGGCGATGCGCCGGATGCCGCGCTCGCCATCCTTGAGCGTCTGCCACATGAGCTGCTTATCCAACCGGTCGCCAACAAACTTGCGCAGGTCGCCCTCGATATCGCGCTCACAGGTAATCGGCATGGATTCGCGCAGCGACGACCGCCATGCATCGAAGCTGAGGCCGGCAACTTTCGCAAACTCAGGCGCAATGTAGTCCTCGCGTGCCGCCTCCGCGGGCGCTGCCTCTGCACTACCATTTGCATACATGAGCGCACCAGCGCTGGCCGCCGCCGCAGCAGTAGCCACGAGGCTGCTTCGCCTCGTCAAGGTAGCGGTGGACGAGTGCATCCGACGTGCGGTGGCGTACGAAGTGCGCGCGATCGCCGGCAGCATCGTCACACGCAAGAATTGCACGCGTTGCGGGCGCTGCGCTCGGATTTTTTACGTCTATGAGTGAGGGGAGGGCCATGATTGCGGATAGCGTGTGTGAGTTGAGAAATAGAGATTGAATTGAGATTATTGCGAGCGCTCGTGTGCGAAGCTCCAGACTCTCACTCCACGAGAGCGTCATCCATGCTGATGCTTCCGCTGACGAATCGATTGCCCATAATATCGCCAGCATCGGCGAGGCTGCGAATGTGCACCGAGGCCCCTTCAATTCTGTCGATGCGGCTCAAGGAGCTCAAGGACGAGCTCGACAAACGAGGAATCACTTGGCGCGGCATCGCGTTCGAGAAGGAGGAGCTTGCACGCCTGCTCGTGGACGCCAGAAGCCGGCCGCCAGCACCGTCGGCGCCACCGCCCACACCGCAGGCGCCGACGCCCAGCCCGCCACCACCATCGGCCGCCAAGGCTGCCCAGGACGCAGCCTGGGCATCTCGCTCTTCTATGGGCAACGTTGAGACGATGAAGGTGGCAGACATCAAAGCGGAGCTCAAGTCGCTTGGTGTGGACACGAGTGCGCTGTTCGAGAAGACCGAACTCGTGGCGGCGCTCATCAAAGCGCGAGCCAGCAAGCCACCAAAGCCGCCAGACGACGATGTGATAGAGGTCGAGACACGAACGATGCCAAAAAAGGGCGCCTCTGCGGGTGGGACGAGTGGAATGCCCGGCGGCATGGGCGGGATGGGCGGAATGCCTGGCGGGATGGGCGCAATGGGCGGGCTCGGCGACATCTTGGGAGGCCTGGGTGGCATGGGTGGAATGGGTGGTATGCCCGGCGGCATGGGCGGTCTCGGAGATATGTTGAATGGCCTGGGTGGAATGGGCGGCATGCCCGGCGGCATGCCCGGCGGCATGCCTGGGGGCATGCCCGGAGGGATGGGCGGCATGCAGCAAATGATGGCCAAGATGATGTCCAACCCAAGGGCAATAGCACTCATGCAAAAGGCGCAGACGAACCCGAAGATCATGAAGGCGCTGCAGGACGTGCAGACCAATGGACCTTCCGCGATGCAAAAGTACGCAGGCGATCCAGAGGTGATGGCCGTCGTCAAGGAGCTGCAGGAGATTATGAGCTCGTAGTCTCTGCTCAATCATGGCGCTCTGGTGGCCGGTGCGCGGTGGTTGTTTTGAGATGTTTTGGGAATCCCACGTCGACGTCGTGGGGGGTTAAATGGCTGGAGCGATGCAGGTACATATATATCCTCACTCGTTCATTCATGCGAGAAATAAGTTGCGTGTGCTGAGCTGTGAATGTGAAGCTCTCCGTCTGCATGTGTCTCATTTGAGGCCTGGCCTGTTTTGTTTTGTTCTTGTCTTCACGGCTGTGTTGCTTACGTGTTGTGTGTATTAACATGAATGTGAAGAAAGCTTGCTAAATGCTGCTGGTCCTCGTTCTGCTTCTCCACGTCGCCCGCAGCGGGGCGGCGCTCGTGGCATATCGGCCTGTGGTGGCTGTGGCAGCTCGGCACTGCAACTGGCAACGACCACGGCCGTTGCGAATGCAGGAGCTTGGCAGCACCAGAGAAGAGGGGGCAGCTTCAGATCCCCCCGGACTGCCGCCGTTTCTTGCCAGCAGGATCAGCTTCCAGACGGGCGGGTTCAAGCAACCCAACCAGGAGGAGGAGACGCTTATACTCTGGAACACCTTCAAGCAGTGCTATGCCACGGAGGCCGACGCGGAGGCCGCTGTCAACAAGAACTCGATGACCGTCAATCCGAGCATGAATTCGCCAAGCAAAATTTCAGGCACGTATGCGCTGCTCAAGGAGCGTTTCGGCCTTGATGAGGCGCGAAGGATTATCATGGCAAATCCGGGCATCCTGACGTGCACCCGCCAGGCGGTCGAGAAGCAGACGGACGACGATATTCTGAAGGCCACCGAATTCGTCACGCTCGTCGACAAGAACAAGGGGCTGGTCAAGATCCTCGTCGGCAGCTCTTTCTTCGCCTTCTTCCCACTCGTCGGCTGGCGCATTGGAAACGTGCGAGGGTGGTGGTAGACTGGTTATCCTCTTACCGAACTCTTTTCGACTCGCCAGCGATACACACATACACACACACGTGCGCATGCGTTGCGGGTCCACCGCGGGTCGCGCCGCGTACGGCCGCGTCGCGTCGAGTGCAGCGCCGCCGCGCGGACGCCCCTGAGCGTCAACGAGTGTGCTTTCCGTCGTCTTCACAGCGTAACCTCTGCATCCTCTTCGGCTCCAGCGCGCGCCCCGAGAGCGAGGCGTGCTGTCGCAAATCTCGCGCAATCTCGCGCAATCACGCGCAACCTCGCACAATCGCTGCTGGCGCCCGGGGCAACCTCCAACCTGTCCAGGGCGCGTAGACACGTGCACTCATCGGACGCCTGTAAGGAAGCGCTTGAGCGACTGGGTGCCACTCGCAAGCAAGGAGCGGAAGGTGCCGCCGTATCCGGTGGCGTTCTTGTCGGGGTTGGGCAAGAAGCCATAGGACACAGCCTCCTCGCGCAGGTCCACATACTCGTACGCATACTCCATCTTGACCGGCATCATGAAAGAGAGCACGATGAGCGTACTCGCCCACGCAAGCACAAAGACAGCGATGCTAATGAGCACGCGCACAATCAACGGCTTCCTGGGTTTGAGCTCGGGCCGCGTCGGTAGCAGCTCCCCCACGGGCGCTCCACTGGGTACACGACGCGTGAGCACGACGGGCACTGACTTGGACGCCGTGGCACCTGTGGGGAAAGAGGAGAGTCGAGCGCCGTGGTGAGCACTTGCATGCCGCTCACTGACCTGGACGCTGTGGCACCTGTCTTGTCGATGAGGCGTAGCTCCAATGTATGAGAGACCTCACAGTGGATGGTGAGCATCTCATCCACCGGGGTCATGCGCACGTCCAGGGTGAGCCTCGGTAGCGAGCGGCACAGCTGTAGCGCGCCGAAGCCGTCCGCCGGCTCGAGCGCCATGTCCACATCCAAATCAAGCGTTGGACCAAGCGAGAACTCGTCATCGCTCGACCAGCCCTCAAGCGTTGGACCGAGCGTTTCTGCAGGTTGAGAGGACTCGTCGTCGCTCGACCGTGGCGCGAACCCCGTGCCGTCGCTTGACCAGACCACAAGCGTGCGCGTCGTGAGCGGATCGGCGCCGTCAACAGATGTGCGCAGCCGCAGCTCCACAGCACTCAGCATCTTGGTGCCCTTGAGCTGAAGGTGCGTCTTGATCAGCGCGTTCTCGCCCAACACGACGCCCAAATGGGGAGGATGGTGAACGTCGAGCCTGCACGTGCCGCCAAAGTCGGACACCTCGAGACACGGCGCCATGCTGGCCGTGTTGGCCGTGTTGGCCGCGGCCTCGGCCGCCGCCTTGACCACGGCCTCGGTCGCCGCCTTGGCCTTCGCTTTGCCCTCCGACAGCGCAGCGTCGAGCTCCTCAGCGGGATCAGCGGCAGGTCCATCGGCGGACGCCTCTGATGACGCCGAATCCGCGGGCGCAGCCACGGGCGTGTCGCCCACCACTTGGAGCGCAAAGAAGCAATGCGCGTCGCCATAGGGCGGCGCGTGGGCCAGCATGGGGTCTTGGTTCTTGGTCATCAGCGCCATCACGCCGCCCTCCTTTTGCAGGTGAGCGTTAGTGTCAGCATTCCTCTGGCGAATGACGCGTCGGCTCTCGAGTGCCCAGTGGTACCAGCCACGCCAGCCCAGCCAGTCCACGCGCACCTGCACCCAGTGCACAAAACCCACCCCCGCGTCCAACTCGAAGCTCTCCACGGGCGGCAGCGCCGCAGTCGGGAACGAAAATGGCACGACGATCGGCTCCTTGTTGACGTCGTACTGGCGCGGCTCGAGCAAGATCTTGGGGTGCTCGGTCGCGTACACGGTCTCGAAGAAGAAGACGCGGTCGGCCTTGCAGCCGATATGCACGCCTGCCTTTCCGTCGGCCGCCACCACCGGCAGCTTCTCGAGCTCGAGGTGCTTCTTCTCATCCGCTTTCCTCTTCTCCACGGGGTCTGGCTGTGGCATCCACGACGGAATCTGTGGCTCGTTGCTCAGAGCCTTGACCTTTGCCGTATGCAAAGTCATCGTGAGCCCGCCGAAGCTGCGTGCGTAGCCCGGCGGTGGCGTCAGCACCACTGAGCCAGTGAGATTTGCTCCGTGCGTCACGACCGGCACAAGTGTCTGCACATTGGTGAGCGGGTCGCGCATGATGGTCTCATCGGCGCCCTCTATGATCAGCAAGACGTCGAGGCCCGCCAACCGGTCGCGCACCGCCGCGTACGCGGCCGAGGCGAGGACTTCGACCGTCGAGGACGCGACCATGACGCGTCGCTGATAGGATGCAGATTCTGCACTCAGTTTCCCGCGCGGCGTGAACTCTCCGTGTGAACACCGACGAGCACTGTCGACCGCCCCTTCATCTACACTATCAAAGTCGGCAGTGTCAAGGGACGGTTGGGCGACGACGACGACGCTCGCCGCAACACGAAGGCCCCGCTGGTTCTGATTCGGCGGCATTTCACCGCATTCTTTACACTTCATCCGGCGCCTCGCGCTACGGGCGAAGGGGGCGCGCGCGCTCGCGACAGCACCGTCTACGGAGGGTCGAGCACGAGCGCCAAGACCCAAGTCCTCGTTCTTCGTTCTACAATAATAGCACACACCACACGCAGGAGCTCGCAGCCACCTCAGGGAGCCACCTCGTACATCTACATGTAGACGCACACACAAATCGATCATTCATTCACACAACACCACCATCAACTTAAAAAATAAAAATTCACACCTCGTACAGTAGACGTTCACACTCGCTTCATCACCTGGCTCGGGGTGCGCAGTCTCACTCGCTTTGAGGTCTTGTGACCTTTTTGTGCAGACACTCGAAGAAGAGCGAGACAGACCGTACATACCCGTATGCCATCACGGCCACGGCGACGTCATGGCATGCCAAAGTGCGACGATGTGGCAGACGCTTCAACTCGTCCAGCGGTGGGTGTCCAACAGATGGGCGTGAGGATTCTGCTGCTCGGTGCATTCGGCCTGGCTAGTGCAAAGCTTTTGCATGCCACCGTACCCGAAAAGGCGCCACTTGAATCCCTCGTGCCCCACTTGCACGTGCACGCACATCACGAACCCATGGTGGACACAGCACAATGGCAAATCACTCGCACAGTCGTGTCTAACGGCGCGACAGCCGTCGTGATCTCGAACTTCCTCGCGCCGTCGGTGGCTGCCCACTGGCACGCGACGCTCAATGCAACATGGGCAAGCGCGTCGCCCTGCCGCAGCGATCAGAGTGAGTGCGTTGCGGCGCTGGCGAGCGGCGTTGACGGCGGGCGTTGCTCGTGGCTATACACCACCAACAGCCATGGCGGGAACAAGAAGTTGCGCTCAGTCTGGACTCGAGCCGAGCGGCGCGAGGAAGTGACGCGCATGTACCAGGCGGGCAGCTTTGCTTACTCGAAGTGGGAGCTCACCGCCTCGCATGCGCTCTACCACGCCGTCGGTGACATGATGAATACGCATTCAGTGCGCGTGGCGGTGGCGCGCGCGATGTGGCCAGAGCACGCGAGCGCCGACACGGCCGCGGACCACCTGCGCAACATCTCCGACTACTTCATCACGGCGTTCGACGATGGCGACTTCTTATCCACGCACAATGACGGCAGCTCGGGCTCGCTTGCATGGGTGCTGCACCTCTCCCGCGACTGGAATCCTACCTCGGGCGGCGAGCTGCGCTTCAACGCGGGCGCACCAAATTCTCCGCAGAGTCGCGGGACGATCGACTTTTCGCCTGGCTTCAACAAGATG
This sequence comes from Chrysochromulina parva, assembly GCA_002887195.1. Lineage (NCBI taxonomy): Eukaryota > Haptophyta > Prymnesiales > Chrysochromulinaceae > Chrysochromulina > Chrysochromulina parva. The sequence goes on from PJAB01001342.1 coordinate 10,874, forward strand.
CTGCTCTTCCTCACGCGGCCGGGCAACACGCCGCACGAGGTACTGCCAGTCAAGCTTACCAGCACGGACGCAGAGCCGCGCTTCGGTCTGACCGGATGGTACATGACCAGCGGCGATGCTTTTCAGGGGGGCACCGCCGCGGAGTTTGCTCAGATGAAGGCGGGCGAGTCGAAGGTGAGCCTGCGCGGTGACGACTTGTGTGTCTAGGAACACACAGTCCAGTCAGGTCGGTGTTGACGGTGACTCATGGCCGTGGCAGTCGTTGGCAGCGGATAGCGTTGACATCTTCGATCCACGATCGGTCGAGAAGTTGGATGGGCAGGAGGTACCGGGTAGTCGGAAGACCACCGCTTACAAGCTTACCACGTGGGAAAGAGTGACTCCTTGAGTACAATTGCTTGTGAGTAGTAGTGAGTAACCTTAGAGTTGTCGCACAGGGAATGCGCAGAGAGCCGCACGCCAAGCGAGCAGCCTCCGACCATGCCTCCGACTCACGCCTGGCCTGGAAGAAGCGATCGCTAACGGTGGATACCTCCGCGCGCGCGCCGCGCCGCGCGCGCCCCGGTGTTTGTGAACTACCCGTATGACGGATAGACACCGGGACACACACACGCTGAGCGGGCAGTAACAATGCCGTAGCACCGGTTGTCGAGTCTGTCGTGTTAACGTTCACACACGCGGTCTTTCTACCGGTAAGTACGACGTGGCACCAAAATCACACACGCACCATGTGTGGACGCGATATCGCGCGGCGTCGGTGAGACGAGCGAGCTTTTTGCCGGGCGAGCATGCGTGCGGCACTGCGCCGCTGCAGCCTGAGTTGCAGTCCAGCGTTCACGAGTGGGGCTCGGCTCGCTTTGCGGCATCATCCGCTGACGGCTACGCAGTCGCTTCATAGGCCGCTTGCTGGTGCTGCTGGCAGTCCACGTTTGATGTCTTCGACAGCGTCTGAGACCCGCGACGACGTTCGCAACATTGCCATCGTGGCGCACGTCGACCACGGCAAGACGACACTCGTCGATGCGTTACTTCAGGCGACTGCCAGCGTGGAGAGGGCGATCGGCAAAGACGAACGACTGATGGACGGCAACGACCAGGAGAGGGAGCGAGGCATCACCATCCTCGCAAAGAATACGGCCGTGCACCACAAAGGCGTCAAGATCAACATCGTCGACACGCCGGGTCACGCCGACTTTGGCGGCGAGGTCGAGCGGGTGCTCAACATGGTCGACAGCGTGCTACTGGTCATCGACGCCGCCGACGGGCCCAAGCCTCAGACACGCTTTGTGCTCAAGAAGGCCATCGGGATGGGGCTCAAGGTGCTCGTCGTGCTCAACAAGATCGACAAGCCTGCCGCGCGGCCTGAGTACGTGATCGACAAGACTTTTGACCTCTTCTGCGAGCTGGGCGCGAGCGACGAGCAGACTGATTTTGAAGTCGTGTACACCTCGGCGATCAATCGGCAGTCGGGGCGTACGGCAAAAGTATTGGATTCAATGGACCCGTTGCTCGATGCGATCCTCCAGCTGCCCAAGCCGCCTGCCCCCGTCAACGAGCCCCTGCAGCTCCAGATCTCCAACGTGAGCTACGACAACTTCATCGGCCGGCTGCTCATTGGTCGGGTCCGATCCGGCCGGTTGCTTAAAGGCGTTCCTATTGGGATCAGCAGCGGGCCGGGGGAGGCGCCTCGGATGGTCAAGTGCTCGCAGATCTTCAAATTTGCGGCCTTTGCGCGCCAGCCCGTCGACGAGGCTTCCGCGGGCGACATCGTTGTGGCCGCGGGCATCCCCGACTTCAACATCGGCGACACCTTAGTCGACCTCAAGACTCCGATGCCGCTGCCGCCGATCGCCGTGGAGCAGCCGACGATGTCGATCACCTTAGGCGTCAATCGGTCGCCATTCAAAGGCAAGTCGGGGGCCAAGTATCTCACCTCGGCCAACATTCGTGAGCGGCTGGCGCGCGAGCTCGAGGTGAACGTGGCTCTGCGCGTGCAGGACACGGGAGAGGGCGACACGGTGCAATTGTTCGGCCGTGGCTTGTTGCACCTGACCGTGCTCATAGAGACGATGCGGCGCGAGGGCTTTGAGCTCATGGTCGGCCCGCCCAAGGTGCTCTATCGCGAGGAGCAGGGCACGGGCGCCAAGCTCGAACCCTTTGAGGTGGTCGACATCGACCTGCCGGAGGAGTACTCGGGGGCGGTCATTGACCTGCTCTCGACACGCAAGGGCAACATGCTCGACATGGGCTCCGCGAATGCGGACGGCATGATCGGCATCCAGTACGAGGTGCCCACGCGAGGTATGGTTGGCGTCAAGTCACGCCTGATGACGGCGACGCGTGGGCTCGCTGTGATGACGGCAACTTTTGGGGGGTACAAACCCTACGCGGGAGACTTCCCAGGTCGAAATCGCGGCAACTTGCTCTCGCATGAGCAAGGGACCGCGAGCGCGTACGCCCTGGAGAAGGCCCAGGTGCGCGGCACGCTCTTCACCAAGCCGAACGACGAAGTCTACGAGGACCAGATCATCGGCATCCACGCGAGTACAGGCGATCTGAAGGTCAACGTCTGTAAGATGAAGCAGCTCACCAACTTCCGAACCGTCCTGAAGGACGATGCGACCATCCTTCACCCGCCGAAGGTCATGACTCTCGAGGACGCGGTGGAGTACATCGTCGACGGTGAGTTTGTCGAGATCACGCCGGATGCGATTCGCGTAGGTATGAGCAAAAAGCAACCGAAGCACCCTGGCCTAGGATGATAGACAGACGAACGGCGACGATGGCAGTGCGCTTCGACAGCAACGCGGATCTTGAACGGCCACAAGTCTGCGCCGTCCTCATGCTCATGCGGACCTCCGAGCATGCAAGTGCTCAACACGGCGTCATGCTTCCCCACACGCTCATGCGGCTTAGCGGACCATGGTCGGCATTGGCGGAAGGATGTGGAGCTGCATGTACGGAGCTGTATGTGGTCGTGGAGCATGGAGTTGGTTGCATGGACGCATCGTTCTACAGCCGAGCCCAATAAGGAGCCGCGAGTGTGGGGATTCATCCGATAGATCAGAAGATCTTACGTGGATGGTCAGCGCGGAAGCGCGTGCGCGTGGCCGCAAATTTGAAATTATCGGAGAACACCGTCACCTAAAAGCTCTAAAAAGAGGACAACCGTGTGCCGTGGGTCCCCCCAGCTGGCAGTCAAGTCTCCAAAGTCCCTCTCCGTTTGCACCGTTGTGCGGTTCGCAGCCGCCAACCGTGGTCGCCGCGAGGCGCGTGGCGTTGTACCGGCATTGCGTTGTAGCGGGGGGACCCTAGGCGGCGCGGAGACAAGCACGATCCATCCGGCATGTATCGCAGCTGGACCCCATCTATACGTCTCCTTCGTCAGCTCCAATACTTGTCCTTGAGCGCGTCGCGTGCCTCGAGCTCGCGCAGCCGGTAGCCCGCTACGAGCTGCGTGATGAGCATCTCGCGAAGCTTGGCTGTGGAAGCCGTGACGGCGACGTTCTCATCGTACGGGATGTTCATGTCGATGAGGAGCGAGGACACCAGCTGGCTCATGGCCTCGAGCACATCCTGGCTCACCTCGCCTTGAAGGCTCTGCGCATCCTTCTCGCTCAGTGACTGAATGTACGTGATGAGGCCGCCCACCGGGTTGTCCTTCGCCTCCTTTTTCTTAGCTTCGATCATCTCGGAGCGCAAGGTCTCGACCTCAGCGCGCAGCTCAGCCATGTACGAGGCGGCGTCGACCTTGACCTCCATACCCTCGCCAATCTTGACCGAGATCGTGCCCCGAACGGGCGGTAGCGCTGGTGATTCGTCGCGCGTGCCCTCTTCACTTTCAGCCGAGCCAACCCCTTGAAGCGAAGCGCTCAGCGAGCGCCGATACTCGGCATTGCGGAACATGTAACCGGTCATCTGCATCGAAAACATGAGCGAGCCCAGATTCTTGCCCGAGGTCGTCACCTTGCTATCCATCACTTGGGCAGGCATGTTGCCAAGCAGCTGAGCCACTGTGGCCCGCAGAGCGATCTGCACGTCCTTAGGTGCCGACTTTGCAAACTCGCTCACCAGCTCCGGCGGTGCGATAGCCTTGATGGCCTTGTAGAAGCGGTTCTCCTCCGTGCTGCTGCGCGCCACGAGCGCCGCCGCCTCCTTATCCCAGTCAACCTCCCTGCCGTCTTTGGAGTAGGCTTTGGAAGCACTCCAATCAGAGTCGTCGTTCTTGTTGAAAGTATCGTCGTCATCAGGTATATAAGATTGCTGCGCACGAAGGATGGCTGCACGGCGAACAGCAGTGCCCGAATGCACCGGCACGCGTTGAGGCACATACGCCAGCGTCATGAAAGCCAAGCA
>PJAB01001343.1:0-15219 GCA_002887195.1 Chrysochromulina parva
GCTTGCCGCCGTGCGTCTGCAATGAAGACGGCTGCCGGCGCTCTCGCCTCCCTTGCATCCTCCTCGGATGGCATGCCCGCAAGCCTTGTCAAGTACGTCGCCGAGTTGACCACCACCGATGTGCCAATCGACAGTGGCGTCATCTCCCGCTGCCGCACGTGGCTTGCGACGAACAAACATGAGATGATGAAGTGCAAGACGCCGCTCGCCATGATTGCAAGCGCCGCGCCCATTGTGGACTCATCGATCAACAACAAGGCAAAGGCCCTTGATCCGACGCTCACGGATGCATGCCACGCCGCTCTTAAGCTGACGAACGTCCACTATGACGAGAAGACAGCAGAAAAGGCGGCGGCGGTTGCCGCTGAGAAGGCGTTTGAGAGGGCGGTGGCACTTGTCGCTGCGAAGGCGGCGATGGTTGCCGCATCGAAGGCGGCGGTGGTTGCTGCTGTGAAGAAGGCAGAGGCTCGGGCGAGGGCTCGGATGAAGGCAAGGACGCGGGCGGAGGCTTGGGCGGAGGCAGAGGCAGAGGCAGAGGCAGATGCTTGGGCAGAGAATTGGGCAGATGCTTGGGAATGGTTCCCTTTGGTTATGAGACGACGGGGGAGTAGGGAGAGGGCGGCCGTGGCTCGGGGACGTGTCCGTGAGAGCCGGAGGAGGGCTCGTGCGGCTGCGCGGCGCGGCAACGAGCTCAAGCCGCGCAGCCGCACAAGCCGCAGCTGCGCAGCTCGCACCTCGGTCCGCAATTGCGCGAGGGCCGAGGAATGCCATGCACGGGATGTCCGCCGCCGGCACTCACGCCTTGCAAAGATTGGTGACTGTTTTTAACCGAGGTACATGTACGCCTCGCGGAGGAATGCTATCCATGAATGCCATCTACTCGTCATCTTGCCTTCAGGTATGTAACTTTCGGAGTCTAACCTAACACTGACGCGCTGTGGCCTCTAGGCTCTACTCACTTTTGGCTCTTGTCTTGCGTCAGAGTGCCGGGGGATTCGGAGGGGGAGTTGGGTGAGAGGGTGACTGCTTGACCGACGTGCGACGAATCTCAAAGACACAAGTGATAATATGAGCACGGATTCCACACTTTTTCCGTTCTTTCACGTACGCGCAGAAGCTCATATCCGAATACCGACGAATACGAGTATGTTTACGGTTTCGGTGCGAAGTTTCGGTTTGGATCCCGAAAGTTGAGATGGCTCTCCAAGACTTGCGGTCGCCATGACGGGGCGGCCAGAGGACCTCAGGACTTGTTGGACGGAGATTGTGCGCATCCGAGGGGGCGGCTGCGCCGTAAGCAAGCCTGGCGCACAAGCCGAGCCCTTCGTGCAGGTTCTGGATGGCCCTTCGGAATCGCCACCTCTCGCTGTCGAGCCAGGCCCTCGGGCAGCACCCGAAGACATGATGGTTGCCGAACCAGTTCCCGAGACGACCGACAGCGCGCCTACGGAAGTTGTAGAGCCGGCGGCCGGAGCGGCGACGGAGGCGGCGGCCGAGACGAAGAACCCGATCTTAGAGATTGGCACCTCCGTGATGAACGCGATCATGCTGGCCTTCACGCCGCGTGGGTCCGTGCGGCCCAATTCCTTGAACGACGGGGACGACACCAACCTCGACGACATCGACGATGGCATCGCTGTGCGGCCCACCGCGCCCATGGGCGCACAGTCCGAGCCTATTTCTCCGGATGTCCGTTCACCGCTGCCGCCGAAGCTGCATCAGGCGCTCACAGAGCTCGACAAAATCGTCATACGTGTCCTCATGTGTGGAGCGATTCGGTTGCTTTGCGTTAAGTGGCTGCTGATGCAGCCGGACAACTTCAAGATGCCTAACCGGCAGGAGCTCGAGGCATTGGAAAGGAACGGGGCCTCGCCTTCGCCGCTGCTGAGCCGTGAAGAGGCCGCAACGCTTGTCCGGCGTGGAGATCGGAGCATCGGCGCGCTTACCTACGGCTGGCTCATGTTAGGCGATCCAGATCCGGCCGGGTCGCGCATGCGCGTGCTTCGACGCGCTCTGGCAAGGCTGGCCATCGAAGCCTTGTTCTGGGATTTTGGATCCTTGTATCAGGCACCAAGGACAGCGGAGCAGAGTGCTTCCTTTAAGCTCGCACTCAATGGGGGGGCGATGAATCAGCTTTATGCGTCGATCCTTGCAACGACCGTGCTCCAGATCGAGGAGATCCCACCCCGGCCAGCCGAGTTTGATGGGGTTGTCTGCTTGTTCAAGTTGAGCCCAAACGTTGACGAGAACGTGGTACGCGCGGCGCTCGTCGGGTTCGGAATTATCGAGAGCTGCGACCTCAGCCGCAGCCCCGCCATCGTGCGCTTTGCCTCGCATGAGTCTGCTCTCGCGGCCAAGGACGCTGGTGCACCGCCCGGCCTGTGCGAGGGGCTCGACACGCTTTACAACGAGACGCCGTACCTTTCACGTGGATGGTGAGCGCTGCCCATCCTATTCTGCAGATGAGATGGGATCCCGTCTCATCCCTCACGCGGCTGCCACACTCTCTCCCACGCAGGTGCTGCTGTGAGGACTCGCTGAGCCGGGAGCTGATCAAGAGGTTGACGGCCTACCCCGCGCTACGGGTGCACCTCGACAAGCTGCAGCCCAAGGTCTTCGCGCTGAGCAGCGACGCGGACGCGACCCCCATTGAGGTTAATGCCAGCGAGCTGGATGTTGCTGCCGACATTGAGCGGATCAACAAGTCCAAGTTCACGAGCAAGGGCGACCACCCCGTGGTAGTTGGCTTGTACACGAAGTACGTGCACAATACCGTCGGCGCGCTGGAGAAGACACTTGGGTCGCTTCAGCTGGAGTCGACTGAGGGTGCGCAGGTGGCGCTGCCGCCGATGCCCGCCGACACCGGATTCGCTTCGATGCGCGCGTGGCACCTCGACTGTCTGCGCGCGCAGCACGCGTACATCCCCGACGCCCTCTCCGGCCAGCAGCTCAGCACGCTCACGGAGTGCGTGCCCATTGGCGTGGAGGGGCACGATGCCAACGGCAAGCCGCTCGCCGTGCGCGACGCACGCTCGCTGTGTGCGTGGCTGCACGACCTCCGCGCCAACGCACACACGTGCGCGCTGCTCACCGCCGGCCCGGCGGCGGGCAAGACGTGGCTCATGTCGCAGCTCATCATGCACGCGCTGGGGCAAGTCGACAGGCTCGCCGAGGACGACGGGCGCGAGCCGCTCGTGCCCGTGCTCGTGCGCGCCGAGCAGCTCCAGAAGCGTCTCGCCGAGCAAGGGGCGGCCTTCGATGCGGCGAACGATTGGGTGGACGCCGACCTCAAGCTCACGTGCGCGCCGCCGCACTACGCGATGCTGCGCACGGCGATGCACGAGCGGCGCGTGCTGCTGCTGCTCGACGGCCTCGACGAGGCGGGCGCCCAACGGGCGCGCATCGAGAAGCACGTCGCCGAGGTGCTCGCGCCCAAGGGGTTTGTGATCCTGTGCACCTCGCGCCCGGCCGGCCTGGACGAGGCGGGCTTCGCCGGGTTCCACAGGCTGACCCTCGCTCCGCTGAGCGACGAGCAGCAGGAGGCCTTTCTCGCCACGCGGCTCGGCGACAAGCGCGCGTCCGCGCTCAAGTCCTACCTGTGCGACAAGGTGCCGCTCGACGCCGGCGGCGAGGCCGGCACGAAGCGCCGCGTCACCGCCAACCCCCTCATGCTCTCGATGGTGTGCTCCATTGCGCAGCTGCGCGTTGGCATCGACATGCCGACTACCACTGCCGAGCTGTACGAGGTGGCGGCCGGCGCGATGCTCAAACGGTCGGGCGCCCCCGTGTCGGACGACGCGCGCGTGCTGCTGCAAGCCACCTTTTTCGAGGCGCACGCCGCCGAGCAGCGCATCATCACCGAGGTGCACCTCGGCGCCGCCGCCGCGCGCATCGGCGCGCGCATCGGCATGGCCGCTGCCCAGCGCGCGGCCGACGAGCTGCGCGCCCTGGTGGCGCGAGACGGGCTGCCGCTCGTGCGCCTGCTCGAGGCGGAGCCGCTGCAGATGCAGGCCTTCCATCTCTCCTTCCAGGAGTACTTTGCAATGCTCGCCATCGGTAAGGGTGGCGTGCCGCTGCCGTCGTTTGTGTGGGGCGTGTGGTGGACGAACGCGGTTCTCATGGGCGTGCAGGCGGGTGGCGCGGCGTTTGGCGACGCGTTCGTGAAGGCGGCGCAGCTGCCGGCGGCCAAGGCGGCGGCCGTGCCAGCCAAGGAGGCGTGGCGGCTGCGCGTGCTCGCCACGCTCGTGCGCATGGGGCTGCCTGCCGCATGGCTGCCCACGGCGCTTGAGGCGGCCAAGGGTGTGGCGCGCGAGGCGGCGCGCGAGGCAGCGAAGCTGGCCGCTGCCGACGCGCTCGTCGTGGGCAAGCGCGTGCTCGCCCTCGACAAGAAATGGCAGCCGGCCGTCGTCGAACGCGTGGAGGGTGACACGGTGGACGTCAAGATCCAGGGGTGGGAGAAGAAGCAGGGCCTGCCGCGCACCAAGGCGCTCGTCGTCGCCTCCAACGGCGTAGGCGCGCTCCTCCGTCTCGCCGCGGGAGCGGGCGACGCGGCGCTCGTCGAGGCGCTGCTCGACGCGGGCGTCAACCCGCTCGTTGCTGATGAGCGCGCCAACACGCCGCTGCACCGCGCCGCCGCGGGCGGGCACGCGGCCATCTGCCGTGCGCTCGTCGCAAAGGGCGCCGACAAGGATGAGAACAACACGCAGTTCCAGTCCGCAGCCAAAGCAGCAGCGACCGCCAAGCAGCACGCCGTCGTTCGCCTCTTCGTGCCCACGCTCTCGGACAAAGAGTTCACCGACGAGGCGTGCACGCGCACGGAGCGGCTGCGCGCCGCTGCGACGGGGGACGTGGCGACCCTCGCTCGCACGCAGGACGCGGGGAGGATCACGGCGCTCATGGTCGCGTCCCGCCGCAAGCAACTCGAGGCCGTCGTCAAGCTGCTGGAATCCTCAAACGCCTCCACGCTCAATGCGCAGAGCGCCGAGGGCTGCACCGCACTCTACCTCGCCGCGGAGGAGGGCGCCGAGCCGATCGTGCAGCGGCTCCTCACTCGAGGGGCGGATGCGGCGCTCGCTGCTTCCGACGGTGGCACCCCGCTCATGCGGGCGAGCACTTTCGGACACGAGCTCTGCCTTCGCGTCCTGCTCGAGGCAAAGGCGGACCAAAATAAGGTTACGACCGACGGCATGACCGCCTTGATGTTCGCTGCCCTAAATGGCCACGAGCTCGTCATCCGCGTGCTCGTGAGGCACGCGTCGCTCGATCTTGCCGATAAGGACGGCACGACGGCCCTCATGTACGCCACGCGTAACGGTCACGTCTGCGCAACGCAAGCCCTCCTCGACGCCGGTGCCGACCCCAACTGCATGCGCGTGAGCGGCTTCACCGCGCTCATGTTTGCAGCAAAGAATGGGTACAAGCGGACGCTCGTGGCGCTCCTGCAGGGCGAGCGGCCCGTCGAGGTCGATATGCAGACCCTCGAGTCCAAGAAGGACAAGGCGAGGGCGGGCACGAGCGCGCTGATGCTCGCCGCACAGAATGGGCATGCCTCGTGCGTGCGCGAGTTGCTGTACCGCAAGGCCAGGGTCGATCTGACCGACAAAGACGGCACATGCGCGCTCATGTACGCGTCGCGTAACGGGCACGTCGAGGCCGTCAAGGCGCTCCTCGCCGTCAAGGAGACGGGCGTGGACCAGACGAAGCCCACCGGCATGACGAGCCTGATGTTCGCCGCCAAGAACGGCTACCTGGCCGTCGTGAGCGAGCTCCTCAAGCATGGAGCCAACGTCAACCTCGTCAACCACAACACCCAGCACACGGCGCTCATCGAGGCGTGCGAGAATGGCCACGTGAGCGTCGCAGCGTCACTGCTGCGCGCGGGCGCGCAGGAGAGCGTGGGCGGCGACCTCGGTGATGCGGCACGCGCAACCCTGGCCATGGCGCGGAACGGGCACCAGGGATCGTCGATGGATATCGGGCGAATCTAGTCTGAATTCGAAATCAGGTGGTGGTGATCTCCCATTACTAACGATCCGAAATCTATACGTCCGGACTTTGTTTCGTCAATAGAAGTTTTTTTGGATCCAAAAGAGTTGCCAAATCAGTCCACGCACGCACTGAAAGACCTGTGCCCAGTCGAGAAGGGGATGCCGCCGCGATCGCCTAACGCTGCTTTGCCGAAGCTCCGCGCCGCGGCGCCGCGGACCACCGGCTCACCGTCCAGCAGGGCGGCATCGACTCGTAAGGATGCCATGCCACGCGCCGCTTCGCCGCTCAAGTCCTCGAGGGGCGCCCAATCGCAGCGTGTGTCACGACACAAGGGCCCTGCGAGCCTCGTTGGCATCACTGGCCAGCCTCTTATGGACCTGGTGCCTGAGGAGCCACCAGAGGAGCTGAGTGGCAGTGCCGATGACGATGCCGAGCCCAAGTTCGATGCGTCGGACGAGATCCAGTGGCTTCAAGCCGAGCTGGCTGCCAAAGAGCAGGAACTGGCCGATAAGGACCGGGAGAAAGCGCAGGCGCTGGCCGATAAGGACCGGGAGAAAGCGCAGGCGCTGGCCGATAAGGACCGAGAGAAAGTGCAGGAGCTGGCCGATAAGGACCGGGAGAAAGCGCAGGCGCTGGCCGATAAGGACCGAGATAAAGTGCAGGCGCTGGCCGAAAAGGACCGGGAGCTGGCTGGACTGCGCGCGCTGCTTCTGTCCGGTGGGTCGCTCCCACAGCCGTCGTGCAAAACAATCCTCATCGACATGGACAACACGATCTGCGACTTCGACGGCGAGGTTGTCCGCCGCTTCACCGACAAGTTCCCGGGCCAGACCATGCTCACGACGAGTGCGGCAACGCGCAAGAACTGGGGCATCGCCGAGGACGTGAGGGAGCCGTACAGCGAGGAGGTCAAGAAGATCTTCCGCGAGTCGGGCTTCACCGAGTCGCTGCCGCCGATTGCCGGCGCGGCCCGAGCGCTCAAGGAGATGCTGGCCGAGGGCCACGACGTGCGCCTCTGCACGAGCCCGCTCGTGAATCAGCCTATGGGCGTGGGGGAGAAGTTCGTGTGGGTCGCTGCCGTGCTCGGAGACGAATGGAAGAAGCGCATCATCATCACGTCCGACAAGACGATGGTCAAGGGACTGATGCTCATCGATGATAAGCTTGCGATCGTCGACGAGAAGAGCGTATGCAACCCGCCGGAGTGGAAGCAGTATGCTGCATGCCGCCTCACACGTCACCACCCATTTGCTCGCAAGCCAACCCCATTCACTCTCCTGTTCGAATCCCCCCCCATTCACTCTCCTGTTCCAACCTCCCCCACGCGACGCTTTGTGGCGACGCAGAGTCATCTTTCGAAGGCCGTACCTCGATCACTACGAGGACGAGCTCAAGAACCATACCGTGCTCGACCGTTGGATGGATTGGCGAAGGGTCGTCGATCCTAGCTCGGTGGCCGCGCTGCAACCGGCGGATGGCGCCGAGGAGTCTCGAAAGGATGCTGAGGTCGCCCCGTGGGAGCACGCCGTGGATGAAACGAGGAAGGCAAGTGTGGTCGCGTCCAGCTGGCAGCAGGAGCGCCCTTTGGACGGCTCCAGCGGTATCGTCCTCACCGATAGCGCCGGCAACGCACAGGGCGTCTTCGACGTGCTACTTCGCACGCAGTGGACACTGATGGCATGGGTCCGCCCAGAGTGCTATGCGCTCTCCGGAGATGAGAACGTGCGATTCTCGCTCTTTGGGTGCGGTCAGTCGTGGGAAGAGCGAGACGCAGCGGGCAGTCATCACCGGAATGCCCAGCCGTCGGGGGTCTCGTCGTACTTTCATGTCGAGACGAGTGGGCCGAGGATCCTGATTCGGTTGGGCAACGACATCCTCAGCTCGGATGCCGAGCTGCTGCCGCAGGAGCAGTGGTCGCACGTGGCCATCGTGTACGACGGCGTGCAGCGGCGGCTGCAGCTGGTCGTCAACTCCATGCTCGTGGCGCAGCTCGTGCCTGTGGATCCGCTGCGCTCTCCAAAGGTCCCGTCGCTCCGCCGGCTCTATGTCGGCTCGCGTGGCGGGAAGTTGGTTACGTCCATCGCAGGCACGACGTGGGCGTGGGCGAGTAAGGCACAGAAAGCTGGAGAGGCGGGCGCGCAGGAGCTGACGCTTGGCGAAGACGGGACGACCGTGTTCAAGGCTGCCAAGTCTAGGTGGAGCGTGCATGACGAGGCTAAGCGGACGGTGCTCTGCGAGGACCTCGGTGGCCAGCGCGTCGAGCTGAGCTTCTCCGAGGATCTGCAGAGCTTCGTTGCCATCTTCCGTCGCGCCGAGATTGCAAAGGGCGAGCGCAACCGCGATGCCGGCGTGCACTCGCCGAGGCCCTTCAAGGGTCTTGTGCGGTCTGTGCGACTCATTCCAAAGTCGCTCCCTTCGGTGCTTGTGCAGGCGGCGGGCAAGGTGCCCTTCATCCAGTTGGTAGTCTACTCGAAAGCAGAGGATGCGTCGACTGTCAAGCTCCTCGTCATGAGTGCGCGCCTGCCCCAAGCATGCCCGCTGAAGTGGCCACTGGAGAGCTGACCCCTATTGCCCCCCCCTGTGTTGCCAGCTCACACCGAGTCCGCCGACGGGCTGCTCTCTCAAAAGCTTGGCCTGATAGAGGGGATCGTGGGCGATAGCGAGGCCCCGCTGAGCGCGGCGAACAGGCTGATCACGGCACATGGTATCGGACGCAGTCTTGGCGAGCCAGCAGTGCTCAAAGTCTCGGAGCAGCCGTGGAATGAGCTCACCGCAGCAATGGAGCCACGAGTGCTGTTCCACGAGCTCGAGCACTTGCTCGAGTGGGGCGAGTCGCCTCCCTCCTTTATCGCGCTCGCCGAGTGGAAGGACCTCCCCACAGCGCGGGGCTTCTTCTCTACGGCGCCGCCGCCCGCAGAGCCTTTGGTGCTACTTGAGAAATCGCTCACCGCCGGTGCCACCCATCACAGCGTCTCCTCGGCTGGCACTGGAAGCACGCACTCGCCCAGTGGCGCCAGGAAGAGCAAGCTGAGCAAGCAAGCTTCGGCCATGGAAGGCGAGCTGGAGGACGCGGCGGAGAGCGCTCAGATGAGCAAGGCGCACTCGCGCGTTCACTGGGGATGGTTCTCGACGGACGAAGCGAATGGCATGTGCAGGCTCGCCGTGCAGAACCGTACCGCCCAGACGAATGCGCGCGGGCGGCAGCTTGAGAGTGGCGGCGTGGAGTCCTGGACCAGCCCCTCCAAGCGGACTCATCCTGCAAAGGGGGCGACAGACGAGGGCGAAGAGATTGATGGCACAACGGTCGTGGATCCCGAAAAGGTTCTCACCCCGCTGAAGAAGGTCATGCTCGTCGAGCTGCACCAAAGCCCGAAGGCCAAGACCATTCGCTTCCAGACCCTCAACACGGGCTTCTCGAAAGCGGTTGTCCTGCTCGTGCGCGCCGTGGGCGAGACTGGCGTCGCGCTCGAGCCGACGATTGTCAAGATCGACGTGCGCAAGGGCCTCTTGTCCGAGATCCAACAGCACGAGCAGATGCAGAAGCACCTCGGCTTCAACATGCCGCAGCTCCTCGCAGTCACCGACTCGGCTGAGCGCGAGCTCATCGGGTACAAGCAATCGTTCGCGGGCGCCTGCTGGCAGATGCCGGAGCTCGCATCGGTTGGCGGCGACCTCGCCGTGCCGCTGGAGCGGCTGATCCGGCAAGAGCTCATCCGTGACGCGGTCGACGGCGTCTCTTTCTTTTCCCTGGGCGACGTGAGCGTATCGAGGGTGCTCGATACGCTCATGGGCGACATCGTGCTGCAGCTGTGCCGGCGGACGGCCTCACGATGCGATGCACCGCTGCTCGAGCCGATCCTTGGCGAAAAGACGCAAAGCTACATACAAGAGATGCGCAACATGCCTGGTGCGGACAAGAAGACGTTCGAGGATCTCCTGTCATTGCTCGACAATAAGAGCTCGCGGCTGCCATTTGAGTCGGGGCACGAGCCGATTCGTGTCATGTGCCACGGCGACCTGCACGGCGGCAACGTCATGATCGACTCGCGCGGCAACCCGTGGCTCATCGACTGCGGCATGTCCAAGCCGGCCGACAAGGGCTACCCGCTGATGGATGCGGCCAAGCTCGAGTGCTGCTTCTTGTTTGCATACGTGCTCGCTCCACTCACAGTGAAGCACATCAAGGAAGCGGAGCCCAACCAACTCGTCGATTGGCTCAGCCTCGGGCGCAAGGACGTTGAGCATCTCCAAACGATCGCCGCCGGCTGCGCCACCAAGCAGGAGCTGCTCGATAAGCTCGCGAGCGAGTCGATGCTCCCACAGGTCAAGGTGCGCCTCGAGGAGCCCGACTTGTGCGAAGAGTGGTTAAAGATGGCTGCCGGCCGGCTCGACGAGCTGATGAATGTCAATGAGCTCACAGCGTGCATGCGGCGAACGGACTACATGAACCCAGCGCGTCGACGCGGGCGGGCGACGCAAGTCGATGGGCTCACCAAATACCGCGAGAGCTTCGACGTCGCGGACGGGTTCGCAGGCAAGATCCGCCGCTACATTTCCGCACTCTCCACCTGCCTCAAGGAGGACGGCAAGGCGCGTGGCTCCCTCGACAGCCACGTCCTCAACCTTGCGATGCATCTTCTCTTCTATTCGATCCGCTTCACGCTGCGCGGCTACCCCACCTCTAGCCCGATGCACAAGCGGCTCGCGCAGCACGTCAGCGCGCGCCTCGCCCGGGTCGTCCTCGACGCAGTCAGGGAGCCGTCTTCAGAGCCCCGGCCCGCAATTGCGGCCATTGAGCAACCGGAGTCCTATGTTCAGTACGAGGACGGCCAGGTGCTACAGGTGTGGGCCAATGGGCGGGACGGTACCGCTGTTGTCGAGGGCGGAGATGGTGGGCAGCTTGTTCGCATGGGGGGAGGGCAAGCGGTCCCCCTCGCGCGGTTCTTGGAGACGCAGCTGCCCCTGGCTGCTCCAGTGTTCAAGTACAACCTGGGGACGAAGCTCGTCGTCGACGGCACCAGCGTCTTGATCGTGGAGCGCGAGGGCTTGGCCAACAGCTATACGTGCACAGCCTCAAGCGGCGGATCTGAGCGCCAAAAGGTTCACCTGACGCCATCCAACCACACGCTTGAGCACGCGGACCCGTCGGGGCTCCTCACGATGCACACGAGGGTGGCGTGGTCGAGCCTCGAGCTCCGGCTCGGCGACGGTACATTTGAATCTCTTGGAGAGGTCGCAGAGCCGACAGCGAACGCAGTGGTGCGCGTCAAGCTCGACGACGTGCGGCGCACTGTCGACGCTCGTAATGAGCACAAGGGCCTCTACGAACCTAGAATGGGTGAAGGGCTCTGGGGCGGAGACGGGGGCGGAGGCGAGGGTGGCGGGGTCGGCGGCGGCGGCGAGGACGGTGGTGATGGTGGAGGCGGCGCGTTCGTCGCCGCCAACGACCCCGACGCCCGAGCTCAAGCCCATTCCGGCGAGTGGCTCACGGGCTGGGTGATGAATCACGACGGCGCCCAAGCACGGACATGCACCGTCGCCGTGCCCATCTATGCCGACGGCCAGCTGGTGCTCCTCGACGGCGAGGTGGGAACGCTGCAGAGCGACGCCACGGGCCTCAATCTGTGCCGCTGGGATCTCGACACGAAGCGGGTCGAGCCCCGCCAAGTTTTGGCCATCGCTGGAGGGACGCCTCTGCCGACCTTGGTACGCCCGACGGCCCTGCTCACGTACAAGAAGGAGCAGTGGATTCGGCTGAAGGATGGCGCCTCATGCAGGCCGCACGTGGCGCACCAAGAACACGCGTGGCGGCTCGCGCAGCTGCAGCCCCACGACCAGCCCCACGACCAGCCCGACGCCCGCGGCTGCAGTGTGGTCGTCGTCCGCGACCAGGGCCCCGTCCGCCTGCTGGCCGCCAATCACTCCCCGTGCGTCGACGTTAACATGGACCACGCCATCGACTTTTGCTCGTACCAGGCGCTGTTGCGCACCGCGCTCGGCACGATCATCGACGTGCTCAGCGCGCAGCGGCTCGACCTGATGCTCCAGTGCGTCAACCTCAAGGTCAAGGGCAACAACGCCGACGCGTTCACGACCATCATGGAGGAGGTCAAGGCGCATGCGCACAAGGGCCGGCCGCCTGCCATCCTCATCCGCGCCGAGGCGGCGGGCGGGAAGACGACGTTTTCCAAGCGCTTCGTGCTCCTGTGCACGATCGAGCAGTGGGGTCGTCACGTGGCCGCGCCCACGCCCCACCCTGTCTTCTACGTGCCCGTGCTCGTCTTTGTCGTCGACCTCGTCAAGGTGCTCAAGAAGCAGCGCGGCACGGACGGCGGCAACCTGCTGCTCATCCACCTTCAGTCGCACCTGGGCGCTCACACACGCCACTGTGAGCAGACCCGCCCGAGACGGCCACGTACAGCCCTCGCCAGCCGTCGCACGCGCTGGCGCCTTGGGCGCGCCTGTCGCCCCACCCTGACCATCGCGCGCGCGTGTGCCCTTCTCTCGCGCAGACGCCTTTGTGCTGCAGGCGTGGCTCGACGGCCGGCTGATCGTCATCCTCGACGGCTGGGACGAATGCGATCGCTCGTGCAAGGACGAGATGCAGCGGTACATTACGACGATGCTCCTCGGCCGCGTCTCGCTCGTCATCACGTCGCGCCCCGCCGCCGTCGACGGCGACGCCTTCTTTGGCGAGGCCTTTCAGCACTTCGAGCTCGCGGGGCTCGACGGGCCGATGCAGGACCACGTGGCCAAGTACCGGCTGCCGGTGACCAAACTGCCCGCGTACAAGCGGACGCTGCAGCAGAGCCTCGGCCTCACCGAGCTCTGCCGCAACCCGCTGCTCCTGTCGATGCTGCTGACGGTCATCGACACGCGCGAGAACGACGCGTCGCAGCTGGAGCTCAACCGATTCGCCCTCTACAACACCATCGTGACGGCGCTCGTCGAGCGCCTCGAGAAAAAAGCCCTGGGCGCCCACGACGGCGCCCATGACGACGTTGCCGCGACCGAGGGCTCGCTGATGGAGTTTACCTGCCACCTCGCGCACGCGACACACAGCCTGAGCACGGGCAGCAAGAAGGTGAACGACGAGGTGCGCGCGCGCGTGCGGCTCGCGGGCGCCGCGAAGACGTGGGAGGGCGTCCACATGAGCATCCTGCAAGGGAGGTTTCCCATCCTGCAGTTGCAAGAGCAGGAGGCCATGTTTGCGCACCTCTCGCTGCAGGAGAGCCTCACGTTCATGGCCGCGGCGCGCTACCCGGAGGCGTGCCCCGTGCGCCTGGACGACGTGCTCAAGGAGCATCGCTGGTGGCTTGAGGTGGTGAAATTCGCGGCCGAGTGCGCCGACGAAAAGTCTGAGTACACGCGCGCGTTTGCCGACAACCTGCTGCGCGGCCAGGCCGAGCACCGCATCAACGTGGCGGATGCGAGCATGTACCAGATCTTTGCGCTGCTTTGCACGGTCCTCAAGATGGCGAGCGGCACGCCGCGCTTGCACCTCACAATCAGCCACAAGCTCGGCAAGGTCGACGCGTCGGCGTTTGCCACGCTGCTGCCCTCACTCGCGCGAATGCTGTCGGCGCTCGAGCTGCTCGGTCAGGCGTTTGACGACGACGACTGGAGCATCATCGCCGGGAAACTGCGCGGGATGGAGGCGCTCGAGACCTTCAGCCTGAATGGGAGCGTCGTCGGCCCCGAGGTGCGCGCCGACCTAGAACAAAGCGCGCTCACGCTCGCGGCGCACCTGCGCCACCTCGACCTCGGCGGCCTCGAGGTGGGCGCGGATGAGGCGGTCGCGCTCGTCTCGACGTGCCGCGCGTTGCAGACGCTCAGGCTCGGCGAGTGGGCGGTGCCCGTGGGCGAGCTGCGGTCGGGGGGAGAGGCGGTGTCGACGGGCGGCTTGGCGGTGGGCGAGGCTGATGGCGCCGTCGTGGGCGCGCTCCTCAGGGCGAGCACCAGCCTGACGACGCTCGATCTGAGCGGCTCGTCGTGCGCGGCGGCGGCGCTGGCGCGGATCAGTGAGGGCCTGAAGGCGAGCGCGGCGCCGCTGGCCGAGCTGCGGATGGGCGGGCTGAGGCCTGGCTCGGATGGGAGCGTCGTCGGCCCCGAGGTGCGCGCCGACGTGGTGCAGAGCGTGCTCACGCTCGCGGCGCACCTGCGCCACCTCGACCTCGGCGGTCTCGAGGTGGGCGTGGACGAGGCGCTCGCGCTCGTCTCGACGTGCCGCGCGCTGCAGACGCTCAGGCTCGGCGAGTGGGCGGTGCCCATGGGCGAGCTGCGATCGGGCGTATCGGTGTCGTTGGGCGGCCAGGCGGTGGGCGAGGCCGATGGCGCCGTCGTGGGTACGCTCCTCAAGACGAGCACCAGCCTGTCGACGCTCGATCTGAGCGGCTCGTCGTGCGCGGCCGAGGCGGCGCGGCTCATCGGCGAGGGCTTGCGCGAGAGTGCGGCGCCGCTGGCCGAGCTGCGGCTCGCCAATGTGCTGTACACGACGGACGGTCTGATGCCGGCTGCGGCGGTCTGGGAGCGGCAGGCGGCGCTGGTGAGCGGCGCGTGCCGTCTGTCGCTGCGTGAGGTCGACTGCTCAGCGCAGGCGATCGAAGCGACGGAGACCGCCGCGCTGCAGCGAGGCTTGATGCTTTTTGCGCCGGAGCTCAAGGTCGCGAGCGCCACGCTCGGCGACGGCGGCCGGAGCGTGAGGCTCGATGACGACGACGGGCGGGCGCTGCTCGGCGCGGTCTCGCCGATGGTCGAGCTCGTCGTGCAGCAGTGCACCGATCATCAACTCTGCTTCATCGGCGCGGCGCTGCCGGGCAAGGGCGCCCTGTCTAGCTTTCTAGGTCACGACGCCGAGAGCTGGGGATATGCGGCGGACGGTGCAATCGCGCACAAGGGCTCCCCTGTCCGGCGCGGCCTGCCCACCTACAAGGCGGGCGATCGGATCCGCATGACGCTCGCCGGCGGCGTGCTCGCGTGGCACATCAACGGCCAGCGGGCCGCCGAGGTGCGCGGCGTGCCGAACGGCGTGCACTTTGGCGTCGGCCTGTTACGTGGGACGGTCGCGGTGCGCATCGAGTGTGCCGTGGTGGCCGGCGCGGCGGGGTGCCTCGCGATGCTGCGGCCGCTGTGCGCGCTGATGGGTCGCGAGGGCAACGCGCTGCACATGGTGCGGCTGGGCGGCAACGGCGCGTGGGCCGCGGGCGACGGCGCGACGCTCGCGGCGGCGCT
>PJAB01001344.1:0-15211 GCA_002887195.1 Chrysochromulina parva
CGCTTCAGCACCGAGCGGCGCGCGCTGCGGTGAGCGCTGGGCCTACGCTTCAGCACCGAGCGGCGCGCGCTGCGGTGAGCGCTGGGCCTACGCTTCAGCACCGAGCGGCGCGCGCTGCGGCAGCTCTCGTGAGTCACATCACACCCGTGCCCCCCTCGCCAGCAGCCGCAGCGCCGCCGCGGCCGTCGCCGCCGCCGCCGCCGCCGCCGCCGCCGCCGAGCACGACGCCCCGCAATTCCGTGAGCCTGCCCGTCCTCAGCGGGCTCGTTAGCAGCGTGGCCCCTCGCTCGAGCGCTGAGGGCGGTGCACTCGAGGGCGGCGTCGAGGGCGGCGTGCTCGCAGCCCTGTTGCGAGAGCTTGAGCATGTGCGCACGCCCGAGTATGCCACAGAGGTGATCCGAAGCTCCATGCTCGCCCGCCTCGCGAGCGCTGCGGCGGCCGTGCACGCCCCTGGTGGACACCTGCCCATGGGGGGTCCTATGCCGTCATCTCTCGAATCGCGCGGTTTGGCCCTGAGGAAAGCTTTGGCACCCAGGGGCATCGCGGCAAGCGAAGGTGGCAGCAAAGGCGGCGGAGGCGGAGGCAGAGGCGGCAGTGGCCGGGGCCGAGGCGCGGGAGCGACCTCTGGCGCACGCAGCCGGACGGCGGCACAAGGCTCAGCCCGGAGCATCGAAGGTGGGAGTGCCACCGGCACCAGCGGCGCCGGCGCCGACGTCGGCCCTCGGGATGCACCGCGCTCGAGTCGGCCGCTCCCGAGTGGCTCCAGCGGTCCTGCCAGCCGAGGTGGCATGCGCGCCCCTTCACAGATCCTGAGCCCCGCCTCGATCGTGGGCCTCCACCACGCCACGACTCTCCCGGACGAGTGCAGCCGTCGCTACGCGAGCGCCGACGCGGATCCGCTTGGGCCGCAGCCTGTGCCGCAGCCCTTGCGATCACCGGAGTTCCCAGGTGAAGCTCCCGGAGCGCTTGGCGCCAGCTGCGGCAGCTGCGCCAGCTGTGCCAGCTGCTCCACCTCGGGCATCCAAATAAATTCGCTGCGGAGCAGCACGAACGTCGGTGGCGGCGCTGGCAACGCCGGCGGTGTGGTCAGCATCCCCGCGCCGTCGGCGGAGAGGCAGATCCTCATGCAGCACCTACAAAAAGCGTTCCAACGGCTGGACAAGGAGGGGAGCGGGGTGTGCCCGACTGGGCCGCTCTTGCGGGCGCTGCAGCTCATTCTGTCCTCGCAGGCATCTTCATCGCGCTCGAGCGGCGGCTGGGCTCGCGGCCTGCGTGCCGTGTGCGAGGAGCTCGCTGCCAAAGTTGCTGCGCTTCAAGAACAGCCAGGGCTGGACAGAGAGCTGGACAACCTGACGGTCGCTTGGGAGGAGGTGCTCGAATTGGCCACTGAGGATATCAGGGCCAGAGGAGCAGAAGCGTAGTAACGAGTTTAAAACGTTCTCACCCTCTGAGTGCCTGGTAACTGCGCACGCCTCTTCATGGATGATTGGCTGTGAATTGCGGCCGAGACTAAAATGGAAAACCGCAGGGAGACCTCGATCGCGAGCGGAGTCGCGAGCAGCACTGGCGCAGATGCAGTTCCAGCTGCGGACGCCATATCGGAGGGCCTGTTATCGCTGCTCGCGCCGATGGTTGGCAAGTGCGACTCGAGCATTCAGCGCACCTTGCAGAGCCAGGCGGTGCTCTCGCAAGAGATAGACCGTGTCGCGTTGGAATTGCAGGCTTTCCTTGCGGTATCTGCTCTGCCATCATTTTCGCAACATGCACAGCGTCTGGCCGATATCCGCCGACGCGTAGCACATGCAAACAGCGCTATGGTAGCCGTACAGGCAAGACTCACTCGTGTGGAGGAGCTGGCGGGCAGGCTTGAGCGTGAGCAGGGACTCACTCTGCAGCGCAGTGGCGGAGCTGGCTAACATTACGTGCGGGTTGCCTAGGCGCGATGAGTAAATAAGTGAACTTCACATTTTCCCCGCGCTGTGTCACACACACTGCAAATCGGGAAGACTTCGCTTGGAGATCATGTGCCACTGTGCGCTTTCCCAGATTCCCACACGGTGACGATGACACGATGTGCCGTCATTGAAGGGCGGTTGAGCGAGCTTGAGGGGGTGGGGCGGGTGCACCGGCGTGCCGCGGGGGCCCCACCGGGGCCCAGGACTCGCCTGGGGCGCACATCATCGCGCCGGGCCGCCCGCCAGAGGCGGAGTGCCTCAGGGGGGGCGCTGCCGGAGGTCCGCAGGCGCCGAGAAGGCGAGAACGGGGCCATCCACTCACTACGAGTCTCGCGATTGGTCGCTGCCGGCGTCCGCACCACTCCGTGTTGCAGCGGCCTTCGCGCCCTTGGCGATCCGGATCTGAGCCTCGAGCACGTCGCGCTGCACCTGCCAGAAGACGGCCTCCTCGAGGTTCTCGGCGGCCTCGCATGCGCAGCTCAACTCCTCGAGCAAGATGAGAATGAATCTCTCGGGGCGCAGCTCGCGCACGTACTCATCGTGCAGCTGGCTCGCAGGCATCGCGACGCTCGCGTAGGCGGGCAGGTCGTGCCGGCCTCGCAGGCGACCCTCGGCCAGCACATCTATGTACAGTTCCTCCTGCTCACGTTGCGCGGGCAGGCGCAGAAGGTAGCGTGGCGATCGTGCGCTGCGGAGCACAGGGGGCAGCTCGAGCTCAACGAGCTGAAGCGGCAGCCCCAGCCGGCGCGCAAGTGCTGCGTAGAGGACACAGAGCATGAAGACAGCCGCCGGGCCGCCCGAGCGACGAACGAGATGCGCTAGGCTTGTGTGATCGGCTGTCGCATCACCCTGATCGCGTGCTGTGTACCGACAGACCTCGAAGAGGAGCAGGTTGAGGGAAAGCAACCCGTTCTCCATCGACATCCTTCCAAACTGCGCCGCAGGCACGACGCGCAGCGGCGCACTGCCCACGCCGTTCACGTTCACGCCGGCACGCGGCAGCGCTCGGGTTCTCGTGCGGCCCGCGCTGCCCTGAGCGCCCGCACTTCCCTGAGCGCCCGCGCTGCCCTGAGCGCTTCCCCTGGTGCGGTACGCAGCGCGATTGCGCACCGAGGAGCGCGCGGCACGAACGGCATCGCCGTGCCGAGGCGGTGAGGCGACGGGCGACGGGTCTTTGGGCGGCGTCTCGACGGCCCCCGGCTGCATCTGCGCGTCGAGCTCGCGAGTGAACCAGATGTACCCCGCTTGCTCCGCGAGTGAGTCGAGGCCTTCCCATACGTCCGTAAAGTTGTCGCGAGCGTACAGGACGCGGTGTACGGTGAGTGCCACGTCCTCAAGGGTTAGCACTCCATCGTCGCCGGTCTCGCCGCCGCTCTCGGGGCCGCTCTCGGGGCCGCCCCTGCTCTCACTGCTCCCTCCGCTGCCACTGCTCCCGCTGCCGCTGGGCGCGCCACTGCCTCTGCCACCGCCCATGCTGCCGCGGCTCCCACCGACGCCTCTGCGATCGCCGGCGCGCGCCTTGCCGACACTGCCGTCGCCGTCGGCGATGCGGAAGCGGCTCTCGCGGGCGAGGAGGGGCGCGAGGCGTCTCCACACGTCCGCCGCACGCGTGGCCGCCCGTTGCAGCCCCTCGAGCACCTCCGACTCAGTACGCGACAGCCGAGCTTGGCGCGCGTACTCACCGCCCACTCCCTCGATGAGACTGAAGTACAGGTCCTCTGGGTTGAGGGCCTGCGCGCCCGTGGCGTTCGCATCCAGAACGGACGCGTCCAGGGCGGACGCGCCGGTACGCTCGCATAGCGCGGGGGCCGACGCCGCCGCGGGCAGCCAGACGGCTGCGTCGAGCTCCTCGCGCAGCTTGTCCGGAGACCATTGGCACGCAGCGGCGTAAAAGTCAAACTCGGACGCGTCGGCCGCGCCGATGGAGACCATGCGTGCCGCGGCGGCTGGCGTGCACTCCCACAGCCCAAACAGGACCTGATTGGCGTCGGGCACGTCGCACCGGCGCGTGAGCACACGCAATCCACGCCGAGCTGCGAGCACATCGCCGCCGATGTACAGCGGGCGCGTGCGAAACGGGCGCAAGAGAAGGTCGTCCCGCCGCGCGAGGAGGTCGGCAATGGTCCGATTGGCCGGTCGTTGCATCAGCAGTCCAACTGTGCCCTCCGTCTCTGAGTGCTCGAGCACAAGGACCACCGCACGGCGCAGCAGTGGCTGCTCGGGGAAGACGGCATGCGGCTGGGCCAGAAGGACGCAGCCGCGCTCAGGCACGGCCAGCTCGTGCACCCACCAACGCGAGCGTGATGGGGGTGCAGAGGGTGCCGGAGGCGGCGGGAGGCCCCAGTTGTAATTGTCATCAGGTCCGGGCGGCACCTCACCGCGATTGCGTGAGGAGTGCTCACCGTCGATCAGCATGGCACGGAGCTCCCGCCAATCGAAGTGTGGCCTCTCGCCCGCGAGAAGGGTGACTGACGGGTGGCGGACGGCAGCGAACCTCACTGCTGCCAACCTTGGCGGAGACCAGACCAGAGTGCAGGAGCTCAACATCATAATCACACAAAACATGAGAACCAGAGACCGCTCTGGTGTTCGAAGAACTCGGCTCTGCACGGCATACGAAAGAGACACTGCGGAAAGTATTATTCCCCCGTTGATAGGTGCGCGCGCGTGAAAAGGGCTCGCGCGGCCCGCGGCGGTGATGTCTGAGGATCTGGTCGGGCTCGATGGCATCAAGGACGTGAAGCGGCATGACCGTTCGATCCGACTATGGGGTGCGGCCACGCAGCGCGGCCTTCAGGGCGCGCAGGTCCTCGTGCTCGGCGCCAATGGCCTGTCCAACGAGGTGTGCAAGAACCTCGTGCTCTCGGGCATAGGCCGCCTAGTCATCCAAGACGCGGGCGTGCTGAGCGCCGAAGACCTTAAGAAGAGTGCGCTCTTCTCGGTGCCGCCCGAGCGCGCGGGCGCCAGCCGTGCACAGCTGCTCGCCGAGCACCTCAAGGAGATGAACCCGAGCGTCAACGTTGAAGGCAAGCAAGCCAACGTGACGAGCTTCGACGCAGCGTTCCTGCGCACTTTCCACTTTATCATCGCGACCTCGCGCGGCGTCGAGTCTATCCGCGAGGCCGATGTGTGCACTGCGGTGCTTGAGGGGCGCGGCGGCGCGGACGAGACGACGGGCGAGCCGCCCGACGAGCCGCAAGCGAAGCGGCATTGCGCCAACGGCGACAGCGGGCCGCCAGTCGCGCGCAGCAACGGCGCCCACGTCGTGGTTCCGCTGCGCAAGCTTTGCGAGCCCGGCGCGTCGCCAATGCCGCGCATTCTCGCCGCGGCCACCATCGGGCTCGAGGGCTTCTGCTTCTTCGACCTGGGAGAGGCGCGCTGCATGCTGTCGCCCAAGAAGGCGGCGGCGGAGGCGCAGGCGCCGCCCGCCGACGAAATGCCCGTGGGCGTGTGGGAGCGCGCCTACTACCCGACCATCAAGTCGGCCTGCTCCGTCGAGTGGCCATCACTCACCACCCGCGTGCCGCGCCTGTACTACGCGGTGCAGCTGCTGCGGCATGCCGCAAGCTCTCTCGCGGCAGGATCGAGGTCCCCCGTGCCCTCACCCGTGCCCTCGTCGCTCGCCGACGCGACGTCCCTGCTGCCCGCTGGCTCGTCGGACGCGACGGTGGAGCGGCTGCAGACGATGCTCACGCGCCGTGCCGAGCTGCTCCACGGCGAGGGCAAGGGTGAGGCCGCCAAGCTGTTGACCCCCTCCTACTTGGCGGAGGTGGCGCAGAACGTCGGCTTTGAGCTCGCCCCCGTGTGCGCCGTCGTGGGCGGCATGGTCGCCTCCGAGGTCATCAAGATCATTTCGAACAAGGAGCGGCCGGTGAACAACACCTTCTTCTTCGACGGCACCTCTGCCGACGGCATCATCCTGCGCCTCGGGCCGAGCTTCGATACCTCGTCGGGTGTAGACAAGGGTGAGTTTAAGGAGCTAAAGTCGTGGGAGCAGCCGTGAGGCTTCCCGTGGGAGCAGCCGTGAGGCTTCCCTTGGGGGCAGCAGTGACGAGCCCGGGGCAAGCCCGCCACGAGACAGACGAGCAGCTGGACGCGCTGAGGGTGGAGAGAGGAGGAAAGTGTACCATGCAATGCATCGTCTGGCGCCGTGGCGCCCACCCCACGACTGGCCCAGTGGGTCGGGTTGCTTCTGCGATAGGTCTGGAATCAAACAACTGACGGCTTGGAAAAAATTTCAAATGTGGCATGCATTCAAAGGATAAACGAAGTTTGAAGTCGGGCGACGAGCGGTCAAAACAAAGATAAATTAAAGTGAAGGTCTCGATGGTCAAGCCACCCGCGGAACGGAACAGACAACTGTAATGCCACAGGCGCCCAGCAAGAAGGTTGAGATCCATGGCGACTTAGGAGCGCCCATCAAGAAGAAATCATTTCTCGCTGCTGCTGTTGGTCGTCTCTCGCTCCGAAAGCGCGCGCTGCCCAGCCCCAAGCCGGCGATGGAGCCAGAGGTGGCAATCACTAGTAGGCATATCACGACGCAGAGTGCCGGTCCACTCAGCTCCAAGATGCCCGAACCGCCTATGCCACCCGAGCCGACCGAGCCACCCGAGCCGACCGAGCCGACCGCGGAGATGTATGAGTTTGAGCTCCCGCCTGATGCGAAGCCGGGCATGACGCTCAAGTTTCCCATCCCGGGCACAATGGACGTAGTGGAGATTACTGTGCCCGAGGGCGCCGAGCCTGGGCGCACCATCTCGTTCTCATGGGCCGAGACAGTGGCCAAAGCTGAGCTGCCCGAGCAGACCGACGAAGAGCACAACGAAGGCGACTTGTTTGAGCTCGAGGTGCCGCCGAATGCAAAGCCTGGCATGAAGCTCAGGTTCTCCATCCCGGGCACGGAGGAGACAGTGATGATCACGGTGCCCGAAGGCGCCGAGCCCGGGCGCACCATCTCGTTCTCGCTGCCCATGAACATCAACGAGGTGGCCCAGTCCAAGCTGATCGATCACGAGGGCCACTCGGCGCAGAAGATCCAGGCACGGGTGCGCGGCAGGCATGGCCGGCAAGTGCTCAATGGGCAGCGCAAGTCGGCCACTGTGATCCAGGCGCATGTGCGAGGCAGGCACGGCCGGGTGGTGCTCCATGCACAGGCCGAGTCCGCCACGATGATCCAGGCGCACGTGCGCGGCCAGCACGACCGGGCGGCCATTCGCTCCAGGATTGAGGCCGAGGCCTTCGAGGCGGCAGCAACATCTTCGACAACATCTGAGGCAACAACCACGGACCCGGTGGTGCCGACGGTAGCGGAGGTTGCGTACTCCAACCTGCTCACTGGTGTCTTGTCGGAGGTTGTGATCGAGAAGCGTGAAAGGGACTCGAGCCTCGGCATCCAGCTCTCAGGCGATGGGCACCCGTTTCTCGAGGCGGTTGCCCACGACGCGCTCGCGCACGGCAAGCTCTTCGTCGGCGACCAGTTGCTCTCGATCAACGGATGGAATGCCGTTGGACACCTCGAAACCACTTACCGACTCGAGCGACTGACTGGGGCGATCCGCGTGAGGGTCTTTCGCTGTGCTGTCGACCCCCGAGCGCCGCCGCCCGATGAGCACGCCGCCGGAGGCTTGATAAAGAGCGCCCCGCCCTCGCCCCGTGCTGGCGAGGTCTTCAAGAGCGCCCCATCGACGCCCACGCCCGGGCACGAGGTCTTCATGACCGCCCCGTCGACGCCCGCCCCGCCCACGCCCACCGTCCTCACTTCGGCCTCAACTTCGGCCGCACTTTTTTCCCGCGTCGAGCCTATCGAGCCGTCCTCATCCGCGCCCACGACGGCGTCGACGACGGCGCCCTTGGGCATGCTCGTCGAGTCGTTCCTCAGGCGCCTCGCCCCGGAGCGAATCGCATCCGAAATGCAGGCATCACCATCACCGGTTAGTAGAGCACCAAGCTTCCAGCTCCATCGAGCCATTTCGGAGTCCATGTCGAACCATCGTATGGAGCCGGGATCTCTGCTTCATAAGACCGAGCTCATCAAGAGCGAGCTGTGCCTGAGTGGCACCATGCTGGCCGTCGCCACGGAAGCGGCGAAGTATCTTGGAGTCGACATGGACGGCAAGAATTCGGCAGCGCTGATCAACGAGTGCCACCGCGAGCTCGCGTCTGAGCCGGCTGGCATCGAGGCTCCCGGATCTTTGCTTCGCAAGATCATCAACATCAAGAGCGAGCTTGGCCTGAGCGGCACCGTGCTGGCCATCGCCCAGGAGGCGGCGATCATTCTGGGCGTCGGTGTGACCGGCAAGAATACAGCCACACTCATTCATGATTGCCACCAGGAGGTCGCACGCATGGAAGCTGGATCTCTGCTTCGGAAGACGGAAGTGATCAAGAGCGAGCTCGGCTTAAGAGGAACCATGCTGGCCGTCGCCACAGAAGCGGCGAAGTTTCTGGGAGTCGACATTGCAGGCAAGAGCACGGTCACTCTCATACATGAATGCCACCACGAGGTCACAGGCACGGATACCGGATCTCTGCTCTACAAGATGGACCTGATCAAATGTGAGATGGGCCTCAGCGGCACCATCTCGGCTGTCGCCACAGAAGCGGCGATGCATCTGGGCGTCGACGCGACCGGCAAGAATTCAGCAGCACTCATTCACGAGTGCTACCAGGAACTCACTGGCTTCAATCTATCAATCTGAAGCTGGTCTACAAAATGCTGCCACACTCTTGCCATAGGGTGCAGCAGAAAGCGCGACATTCCCCCCGCGAACGGAGAACGGTGGAGCTTCGTGGAGCACTGAATGTGGATTAGATGTGGATGTGATGCGGCTGATGCAGGACCAAGCAACATCCATGTACCATGAATGCATGACAATATGTGTGTTCATCATCATGTGTGTTCGACAAATGTTCGACACGACACACGTCCTGTGCCTGTTAAATGTGTGATGTACAGTGCCAGGTGATCAACCAGGTCGTGGTTTAGGGAACTCGCTGTGAATTTGAATGTGAGTGTGAAGCGCTCTTCTGGGCTTGTACGTGTTGTGTATTCATATGAATGACGAAAGCGGTCCGATCAACGGACCACTCCTCTCTCTACACTGGCTCCTAAACAGCAAGGTCCACAGCCAGCTCACAGATGCCCGCCGGAGGGTCGGATGACGTTGGCCAGCTGGTCAGCCTTGTCACCGGCCGACCGCGCAAAGGTGGGCCGCCGGGCCAAGTCGAGCGCGAGGCCCTTGACCGGCAGCGCAGGGAACTCGCCAATCGACGGGAAATGGAGCGCGAGGAGGAGCGCGAACAGTTGCAGTTGACAAACAAGAAGATTTTGGAGCACCTGAAGCAGGCTCTCGGCGAGTACGTGCCGAACTACTCCGCGCCGAAGTTGCGCGGTCTGGCCTCGCCACGCAATTTTTCGCTGCATTGGGGCTTTGGTACGCCTCTTGAGGTGCTTGATGACGTGGAACTGCTCACGCGAATGGTGCAGCTGAAGCAGACTGCGCGCGAGCCGCAAGAGAGCGGGACGTCTACCACGTTTGAGCACCCTCGTGCGTCAGGTTCTGATGCCGCGATCGCCAGTCCTTCGTCGCTGGTGTCAGCCGCTGGTGCAGCCGCCGCGGAGCACAGGGATGGACAACCGCTGTCCATCGCTGCCAATCGCTGCCAGACGCCGCTGCGGACGCCGCCAGCCCGACGAGCGCCGCAGCTGGAGCCCACCGTGCCGGGCGGGAATCTGATGCCGCGGAAGCCGGAGCGGCCCTCGACAGCGCCGCTCAGCTTGCGCTCGCCACGCGCCGCCTCGCCCGCGCCGGCCGCTTCCCAGGCCGCGGGCTCGAACTCGGCAATTGCAGCCGCTCCATCTCCTTATTTTGACGTGGCGGGGCTCACGTCGAGGGATGATTCGGTCCGCCAGCGGCTGGCCGAGATCCGGGCGCAGCAGCAGAAGGAGCAGGCAGCCGTCGCCACCAAGCTCGCGCAGCGCGCAGAGGAGGCCGGGCGGGTAGTGGAGGCGACATACGAGAGCCTTTGCAAGGAAGCACAGGGGCGCGTCGCCAAGTGGGCGGGCAAGCGCATGCAGGTGACGAAGCGCGTGAGCGACGCGGCGGCCAGACGGGAGGCTGAGACCCTCAGCGAGCTGCAGCGAAAGACCGAGCGCGTAGAGGCGTGGCGCCAGGAGCAGGAGGTGGTGGCGCGGCAGCGTGCCGAAGCGCTTGCAAAGGAACGCGCCGAGGCGGCGATGCGCTTTGGTGAGCGGCTGCAAGCGCGCGAAGAGAGGCTGCAGAAAGCGGAGGAGTCCGCACAGCAGCAGCATGGGCGCAAGGCCGAAGAGCAGCGGCGGGAGGCCGAGCGGCGTGCTGCCGAGAGCGCAGAGCGCCAGCGCAAGAACCTCGAGGCTCGGCTTCGAATGGAGCGCGCTCTCGTGGAACGGATCGCCAAGACGGAGGAGAGTGTTCAGAAGAAGATCCAGCAGGTGGAACAGCTCAATGAGCATCGGCGACAGGAGCTCGATGCGAAGCGGGACGCTGCCAAGCAAGCCATCCTGAAGGCGGTCGGCCTTGAGGCGAAGCCAGTCTCCTCGCCCGCATCCAAACCTTCCGCCTACCGCCCGGCGCCGCCTCTGCCGCCTGGGGCGGCGAGCCCCCGCGGAGCGCCCAGCCCCCGCGGAGCGGCCGCAGGGACATCGCCGCGGGCCGCAGGGGCATCACCGCGGCGCCCGCCCAAGGCGCACAACGGCAGCACGGGACTCGAGGAGAAGGTGCTCGAGTGTGCGCTTTGCAAGCAATCGTTCCGGGCGCTCCCGGGCATAGTGTACCTCAAGAACGTGGCGGAGAAGCGAGCGGAGTTTGGGGACCCCTCATTGATGCGCTGGTGCGAAGGACGGGGCGAGGACGAGCGGGAAGCCGAGGCCACGGACGAAGAGGCTGCGGGGCCCAACAACCGGCACCGCCGCCATCGTCGGCCGATCCCGAGGCTGCAGAAGATGTACGAGGAGTGCCAGCTGTGCGTCTTCTGCACTCAATTCTTCACGGGCCGCCCCCATATTGACGACGCGAGGCTGTGGAACGCGGCGACGCCAATCACCAAGATGTTCCATATCACGGAGCTCACAGCCAAACACCCTGACCACAAGACGATGACTGAGATGTACACGGCATGGCTGCGTGTGGTCGACCCTAAGCACAGTCGCGATGAGTACACCCGCCAGTTCCACGACTTGCTGCAGAGCGCGTGGACGGAGTATGTGCAGTGGCACACCGCCGGGCGGCCAGCGAGCAGCACGCCGGGCGCGGGGAGCTGAGCCGAGCGGACGGTGTGAGCGGAGCCCCTTTAGGCCGCTTCGTCATTCGAGCTTCATATCTCGGGTCGAGCTTGTACACAGCGCAGAACCGGCATAACTGTTCTACATACTACCTTTTTACCAATCCATTCGCCCGATAGCGCGATAGTCCCACTCTAGTTCGACACTCTATATTCGCTGCCCTGGCTGCACCGTGCACGCGTGTGGGTGCTCTCGAGCGCTGAGATGCGCCCGCCCCCGGGTACATCGCACAACGCACATCCGGGCCGGCACGGCGGCCGGATCATCTCTCTAATACAGACGGCGTCCCCATAGCGTCCCCACATCCCTTCTCTATCTGGAATCTATTTGGCAAGGTCTGCGCTCGCTTCTATCGAGTTCGCCGCGCGATCACAGGTCACTGACAGGTCTCACGCCCTGGGTGCCGCTCAGCACAGCGGGTGTCTTCTCAGTGCACTAGAGCTCGAGGGCCGAGAGGGGCTCGACAAAGAGTGGCGAGGCGAGGATCAGAGCCCCGTAGAGCCACGGCCATCCGCGCAGCTGAAGCAACTTCTCGAGAGCGAGTAATGGCGCCTGTAGCACAAAAAAGGCACACATGGAGCCAACAGCCCAGGGGGGCGCACCTGTTGCGGCGAGCGGCCAGACGTGCGCGAGTCCGGAGGCGACAAAGCAGAGAGCCTTCGCGAGTTCCGCCGGGAAGCGCGCTCGGCGCACGAGCGGCTTGTACACACCGATGGCCAGTGCCCGTTGCACGGGCACGTTCCACTCGCGCCAGAAGCCCTCGAGCGTGTCGGAGGCAAAGAGACGCTTCCCCATGATGGATGGCACGTCGAGGCCGTTGGCGAGGACATGGAAGGTACGGACCGTTAAGTCGAAGAGTTCAAAGCCCGCGAGGACGAATGCCGCGCCGCCGCTCGCTCGGAGCAGCCAGTCGATCCCTGGCAGCGGGGCGAGCCACGCCCTGTGCGCCTTTAGCGTACCGGCGACGATCGCACTGAAGACCAACCATCCAACCATCGCGCGCAGCAGCCGCTTTGCATGCGCATGCTCGAGACCCTTTGGAATGGCCTTGGTCTGCTCCAGGTCATGCCACGCCCATGAGCACATCATATAGAGCCGGCGCCCAAAGCCCCATTGCAAGTCGGCGCCCTCCGCGGTGGCGCGCGCCCTCTCTATCTCGCGAATGAGTTGCCATGCCCTGCCAGTGTACGCCAGGACAGCAGCAGCCTGAGCGGTGCCAGAAATCTTGCCGAGCCCTCGCCTGTTCACAGGCAGCAGCACAATGCCCAGCATAAGGGCCACCGCGGCCCACGTCAGCAGTTTCAAGAGCCGCACGCTCTTGAAGCCGGTAAATCTTGTCTGTGGGCCGAGCACGAAGATGCACAGCCCGAGCATGATCAGGTACCAAAGAATCGTTGCGTATGTCTCCCACGCAGAGTGCGCAGCCGGCAAGACGCTGATCAGCGTGAGCGCGAGGCACCATAGAAATGGGAGCACCACGGCGGCCACGACGGCGTGCGGAGCCTCAAAGCGGAAATGCACCTCATCATCCGAGGATGTGGCCATTAATGGGCTTGTCGCAGTTGGGCTCTGTTCAGCCGCAGATAATTCTCGTTGACCTATTGTGGCCAGCGACGCGACTTTGGGCTTCGTGCTCTGTCGAGCGGGCGACTTTGGGCGTCGGGCTTGACGCATCGGGGACATGCGAAAACAAAAAGCGCCTTGCCGCCAACATCTATACCGGCAAGTGCGGAGCTCCCGATACATTGTAAGAAAGGTCTGTATTCCCCGGGAAAAAAGACACCGGGGAGCCAGTATACCCCGGTAGTAATGGTAAAAAGACACCGGGGTCAGTACAATTGTACTTTTGTACTGTAGTTACGTCAAGTCACCTGCCCCCTTCCCGGGGTGGGAACATGAACTGGTGGCTGCTGGGGTGGTCGGTGGGTGCTTTTATTCGAGAGCTTGAGCGTGCGGGCGAGCGAGGTCGGTGCGGGATCGCGGGATGCTGTCGTCAGCTTCCATGGTTCTCGGATCTCGCGCCGTCCGCGCGCGCTCTCGTCTGAGATTCCTCAGATACCCCGACATTCTGGTGCGCTAGTTAGCCCCCGGCGCTTAACCCTTAACCTTTGGGGGGGGTGCGGCTCCCTGCCGATACCCTGCCGAGTGCGCCCGAGCAGCGCTCCCTTCGTTTTGGTCCATACTCTCTTGGTAACTTGGAGCTCCTGACTTGGCTCCTGATGGATTAAGGTTATAAGGTTCGAGTCGCGTCCATCCGTCTGTCCGTTCGAGCAGGGCGTCCGCGTCTGTCCGTCCTACACACCTCGATCTCGCGGAACCGCCGGGTTGTTGGCTGTTAATTCACACCTAGATCTCGCGCGCTCGCTTTTTGAGCACGACAGAACTGCAGGCAGCCCTCATGCAAGCACTCGAGAAGCGGCTTACCGCCGCTCTGGCTCCCGACTCCACGGTTAAGCTTCCAGAGCTCAAAGAGCTCGCAAAAGAATGCGGAGTCACGCCATCCAACGGCGCCGACAAGCGATGTCTGCAATCTTGGCGCGACGCTCTCAAAACCTATGATCTTGGCTGCGGGCAATCGATTGCGGACTCATGCCATGAGGTGCACACGCTCCCCACGGATCATTGGGCGGAGCCCCGTACGCCGCGGAGCGGCGGCTCCGCTGGCGCGGCACTGTCTGAGGACCCATCGCCCTCGCCAGGCCCTACAGTCCCATTACCGTTGCCGTCTGAGGACCCATCGCCCTCGCCAGGCCCTACAGTCCCATTGCAGACGTCACTCAAGAAGCCCACCGGTAAGGTCAAGGTGTTGCTCGCTTACGACGGACGGCCTGTCTCTGAGTGGCGTCACGAAGTGCTCGCCGGCGGTCCTCACGGATTAGGATACCTTCGATGCCCGAGCCTGAGCGAAATCGAGAAGCGCACGCAGCGTCTCCGCCAGCGGACCCACTTCAAGGACGCGTACACGGGCGCCGACCTCCCCCCGAAGTACGACGTCGAGCACGTCTCCGAGTGCCAGATGATGGCGCATGCCATCGCCCTCACGGGCGGTTATCTCAGAGAGGCGCTGAGAGGCTTCAACTTCCGAGAGTCGCTGAAGGCGCAGCCGGAGCTGTACAGCCGGAGGCTCGCCCCCATTCTCGCCGCCCACAACGGCGATTGGAACCTAACCGTGGCCTCTCATGGGACCAACATGCGCAAGAAGACGGCCGTGCAGGAGTGCCTCGAGGCACACGACGCCGGGGACGAGGAATGCGAGCTGGCGAGGCGTCTCGACCACGCGTTCCGCAACGACGAAGACAAGGCGCCGAGGGAGATCTTACGCCAGATGAAGGACGCCGTTCAGGTTGTCGAGAGGAGGCTCACAGACGACGAAGTGATCAGCACATTGCTCGCTGCCATGCAGCCAAAGGATAGGAGAGCTCTACAAGGGCTCCTCTCGGAACTCTCGGACTCGTTCCACACAGTCCACGATCAGATCATGGGCGTCAGCACATGAAGCGCCCCATCCTCAGAGCCCAATGTCACAGCCGCCACCTGCAGTATTGACACGAACTAGACCCCCTTAGTGAGAACACACACCTTGAACCCCGCTTGAACCGACGGGGAGTGGGTTTCGGCTCTTTTGCTGTGCAGGATCGGATATATCGCACAACCGAACGCGTCTCGATACCATGTAAGTAAGTATAAAGTAATAACATGCCAACAGCGAACAGGCAGCGTCTCGATACCAATGTGGACGAAGTGACGTACGTCGGCGGGTTAGTAAACTCGAAACTCGCGGTAATTACCCGGTATATGATAAATAAATCGAATATCAATTAAGGCCTGGATCCGGATAGACGGATATCCGGATATCTGTTGATCAGTGACCTTTTGGGCAGTATCTTACCCTACCAGATAGCACTTGGACACTATCTAGTTCTGTCCGGATTGGATC
>PJAB01001345.1:0-15201 GCA_002887195.1 Chrysochromulina parva
CTCTCAGAAGCTCTCGGAAGAAGCCCTCATCTCAGGAGCCCGCCCCCTCCGCCGCCGAGGGTCCCTTGGGCCAGCCTCACCGCCTCAGGTGTCCTCGTCGGTGTCCTCGGCAGCGGGCACACCAACCTCGCCAAGCCAGCACCTTTAAGCCGTGGAGACGGAAGAGCACGAATGCGCGCCTGCCCCCCCCCATGAGAGAAGGAATACAACAGAGAGCTCTGACTGTTTCTCGCGACTTTAATTGACAATGCTTTGGAAGGAGCGCAAGCAGCCTGGAAGAGTGAGGCTTGACCGGCGAAACGCTGTTGAGTGAGAGTGCGCCCTGTGTGCTGGTACAGAGACCCCGACCTCACTCAAATATAACGGTTCGTCGGTTCCGGCGTTCACGCAAACATCTGTGTATACGTAAGTAAGTAAGTAAGTAAACAACGCCAACTGGCAGCGTACACGTGGCGAGGGGGTCTCCCCCAGGCATACTAAGCGTGTACGGTGTTCAACAACACGGGAGTTGAAGCTGATGAAAGCCACCAGTCAACCCACGGTTGCGGCTCGAGAGCTGGCGGGGTTACCTGTGTATAAGTGACGGGGTGCATATGCGCCGGGACGCGACGAACGTCATGCGACTAGCGAAATTGAGTCGCCCGAGTGAGCGAGTACTCAGTAATTGTGTTGACCGCGGGCGGTGCGGAGCCGTCCTTTGTACATTTGAGCATTGCATTTGAGACGGCTTTGGTTGAGCGAGAGATCGAAGCTCGGACTGAATGACTGACTGAGAGTGGTTCTTACCATGGGTTCTTACGCTCTTTTTCGGAATGTGACGTGAATATACGTGACCGGGTTAAGGGGAGCTCGGAAGCTTAACCGTGTGCACTGGGGCGAGCACGGGCAGAGAGACGGACGGACCGAGTGAACCTCCTGCTGAATCCCAAAATTCCTACCGGACATATTAACGCGCGCCTAGAGAAACGGCCAGCCTTTTCAGAGCCGACTTGTGTACGTATGAGGCTCGCTCACTGACGAGTTATGGAGCGCGGGGGGACCGCTATGAAACTAACTGCTGACTGAAAAGCTGTGGAATCCCTTTTTTCGAAGTTTTAGTTTTGGTGCCAAACTTTTCCATCGAAACTGTGCTCACGATTTCGGCGACGCGAAGGGCGACTACAACTTTCGGACGCGGAGTCCAGGCTGCGGCCGGCATGGACTCTCATGCGGGGGCGACGGGCACGCAATGGAAGGATGGGTCTGTGGGGTCGCCACTAAAGAAAGACAACGAATTGAGAATTGCGGCGCTGCGCGCTGAGCAAGCAGCGGTGCGGTCCATCGAGGCGGCAATGATTGCGCGGCTGGCGGGGGATGCAACCCGGGAGCTCACGGAAAGGGCCAAGGCGGTAATGGCGGCTTCCACTTTGGCCGCCCAGAAGGCTTCGGAAGCCGCCGATAAGGCCATCAAGGAAAAGGAAGAGGCGGAGAAGGCTGCCAAGGAAGCGGCGGCGGCAACGCTGCGCACCGCCGAGGCAAAAGACCTTGCAGAGGCGAGCGTGACCAAGCTCAAGAATGCAAAGAAGACGGTGGTGGAAGAGACGGCGCAGCTGGAGGCGGAGATGAAGGCTGCCAAGGCCGCGAACACCGCGGCGGAGAAAGAGAACGTTGTGCTGGCTGCCAAGGCGCGCGAGGCAATGACACAGGTCAAGTATGCGACGAGGACTCTGGAGAAGGCGCAGATGACCGTCCAACAGGCGCAAGCGGCGGTCCAGACGGCGGCGATGGCGCTCACAAAGGCTGAACAGCAAAGCGTGTTGCGACAGGAGGAGGCGGACATCATCGCCAAGGAAGTCGGGCCGCGGCAGGATGAGGAGGAGGAGCTCGCCGATGCCCTTGCGATGGCGGAGCGGACGGCAGCCGAGTACGCGGGCACTGGCTCCACGTGGGAGGTTCGCACGCAAGAGACGCTCAAGGAGCGACAGATCGAGCACGCCAGGGCCAAGAATGAGTTGGAAAAGGCCAAAAAGGGCGAGGAGAATGCCAACAATCTCGTGCAGAACGCCATCAAGGCCGTAGAGCAGGCAACGCGGACACACGAGTCTGCGGTCAAGCGGTTGGCGCAGGAGCAGCAGCTGTATGATGAGGCCAATGCGGCTATGCAGAAAGAAACGGTTATCTGTACCGCGGCGAGCGAACGCGCGGAGCAATCGCGAAAGGAGTGTGCGGACGCAATGGCGATGCAGGAGGCTATGTCTGAGAAGCTGAAGAACTTGAAGATCTCGGCCTCGGGGGCGGCGATGGCGAGCGCCGAGGAGGACCTGCGCCGCGCGATTGAAATGAAAGAGAATGCCGACCGTCACCAGGCGAAACTAGCGCAGCAGGCGCACTCTGCTACTGAAGCCATGGGGCGCGCACTGGCGGCCAAGGAGAGAGCCATTCAGGACATGGAGGCGAAGCAGCTCATTACGGCCAAGGCGCTGGAGAAGGAGCTGGAGGCTGATCAAAAAAAGAAGCTAGCCGATGGTTTTGTGGAGGACCTCGATGCCAAGGTCCATCTCCTCGCTCAGGCGGAGCTGAATGCTCGGGGGCTCACGATGTCGCCCCAAGAAATCAAGGAGGCAGCGGAGATGGCCAAGGAGCGCAAGGAAGCGGCGATACGCGACATCCGCCAGCTCACGAAGGTGTGCAACACGGACAAGATCACCCCGATCGATAAATGGCGCGCCTTTCTCAAGTGGAGTGAAAGCGGACAGCCCGGAGCCGAACATTGGAACGTCCGGCGTCTCTTCTACGCCCTTGATGGGAGTTTCCTCTCAGCCTTGGACGTCATGGTGAAGGATGTCGTCGGCCGCAAGCTCGATCGTGGCTCTGTGAACCCGAAGCTCTGTCGCTGCGAAGGCGAAGGGCTGGCGCAGGCATCGCAGGGGCAGACGGCATCCTTCAGCATCACAGCGTTCAGCACTCATGGTATCGCCTTCGGCATTGGCGGTGACGCTTTTACGGTTGGCATTCGCTACGCAGGTCTCGCGATGAGTGTGCGATCCAAGATTGTCGACAACGACGATGGCACGTACACGGTCTTGTTCAAGCCCACCTCTTCAGGCAAGTTACTCATCAATGTGTCATACAATGGCGAGAACTTTTCCGGCAGCCCCTTCGTGTGCACCGTGTCTTCCCCCACGCCGTGCGCCTCACAGTGCATCGTCAGCGGCGACGCGGTCAACCGCGTGGTCGCATACAAGCCAGAGAAGTTCTATATCAGCTTCCGCGACGCGCTCGGCCACGTGGCTCACGCAGGTGAGCTCGACGTGTGGGTACACCCCGTCGAGGGCGACAAAGCCGTCCCAGTCACTCAAAAAGTTAATCCACCGCAGGAAACGCTGAGCGAGGTCGGCAGGCTCATCGAGCCGCTTCACGAGTTCGAGTACCTTGTGGTCGGCACCAAGCCCCTCGACGTGACGCGTGCAAGGGATGCCAATAGCGAAAAGATCGGGAAACTTCTGCCTGGTCGGACTCTCAAGATCGTGCGCATCGAGCCTTTGGAAGATGGTGTCCTACGCGCGTGCATCGTCGTGGAGAAGGAAGAGCCGCGGCACGATGAGGACCCGGGCAGTTGGCGCTTGCTATGGCCGTCTCGGCAGGAATGGCGCACGCCCGACATTGGCCGAAGCTCGCGGAAGAAGATGGACGCGATTTCACAGGCGGCGAAGCAGCTAGCCATCGAGGAGGCGGCGGCGACGAAAATTGCGACTATTTTTCGTGGCCGCAAGGACCGCAGGTTTTTTGCTCACAAGGTCGCGGAGCGCGAGGCAGAGCGAAAGGCGGCAGCCAAGGCAGTGCAGGAGGCGGCGATGCGAGCGGCGCAGGAGGCCAAGAGAGCCAAGATGGCGGCGGCGAGTGATAGGGATCGCAAGATGGCGGAATCCGGAATCAGCAAGGCCTCAAAAGGGCGTCCAGCGCCGATGCAGGCCGAGTCTCCAGGAAAGGGAGTCGTGCCTCCCGAGGAGGACAAGAAGAAGGACAAGAAGAAGGACAAGAAGGATGAGCCTCAGACGGACACGAAGAGCGATAAAAGTAGCAAGAGCGAGAAGGATGAAAAAAGCGCGACGACTCTTCCTGATGCCGCCATAGCAATTGAGACAGACAAGGCGACCGACAAGGCAGTCGGAGAGCAGGCAGCTTCGGCCGCAGACCCGAAAGCCAAAAAGAAGGGTGATGGAAGTGGCACGCCACCCGCGTCCAAAAAGGGTAAGGGCAAGAAGGGCAAGGGTTTCAAGACACCCAAGCACGAGGATCCCGTGCCCGAGGGCCGTCCGCTTACCAAGCCCAAGCTCAATCTCCGTGATGACAAGAAGTTTGGGTGGGTCACGCTCGTCATCAAGGATGAACCGCTCGTCACCCGCCTGACGAAGCGCCTGCCCGCGCACGTGCGCCAGCAGTTTCTGACCAACTGGTCGCGGCGCGTGGCCATCGACTCGGAGCGCGAGCGCGAGCGAGCGCTTTTGAGAGATCGCGACGCGGAGGAGGGCACCGCCAAGGGGCGCGAGGAGGTGATGAACTGGGTGCCACCTTACCTTACCGGTGGGTTGCTCAGCGGCCGCGGATATTCTTCGCCGAGACTGTATAGCGTCCCGGAAGGCCCCGAGAAGGATCCCCAGATGGTCGGCTTTGCGTACGGCGGTGTGTACCCCGGCAGGCTGCACGCCCATGGCCAGCTCATCGAGACGCATGAGGTGCAATTTTCAGTCGGCGTCGCCGGCAACTACCTCCTGTACGTCAGCCTGCGCCAGCCGAACGGGCAGTCGTCGCCGCTCGACAACGTGCCGGGCTCACCCTTCTACCTGCATGTATCGCCTGGCCCTGCGCACCCACTATCCACAGGCATCCCGCCCAATGCCCTTCCGCTTCGCGGATTGAAGGATAAGAAGGAAGGCAGGTTTGTGTGCGAGTTCATGCTGATCACGAGCGACAAGATGGGCAACCGCTGCGTGTCCGGGGGCGCAGCGATGACGTGCGGATTTCTCGACGTGACAAACGCCGGGCTCGACGGCGCGGAGGAGTTGATGGATGACGTCACGACGCGCAACTCGAAGTGCACGGACAATGGAGACGGCACGTATCTGTGCAAGTGGGTCTCGGAAACGGCTGCAGAGCTCTACGTCTACGTCAAGCTGGACGGCTTGCACGTCCTCGGCTCACCAAACGTGCTCAGGTTTGGTGAGGCTAAAGAAGGCAAGGACTAGTCTGAGCACAGTGCCCGTGCGAGTTTGCGTATCCTGACAAGAGCGGAACGTGAGGCTCGATTGGTACTGCTGCTGAGAGGATTGACGCTGCATGGTTGTGTTGCCGAGGAGAGGGTTTGGCATGTACATGGGATTCGTGATGTGATTCATGCGGGATGTCCGCACATTGCTGACTCGTGCGCGAGACGGCACGCTCGGTGACTCTAATCTCTGATCTCGACTCTGCGTTCTGTTGTGCGTGTTCATATGAATATGAGAGACTGCGTTATGTACAGCTGAAGTATGCAAAATGCCGTCGAGAAAGACGGTAAGAGCGCAGTACTAAACAAGAGACCCTTTGTGACACGTTCGGCTCTACAAGATCAAGTGAAAGACGAGGGACCTCTTTATCGGCTTCTCCCTTTTCAAGTTTTCCGATACCGCGCGGCTGAGCGCAAGATCCTCAATCCATATCCAATTCCGTACGGCGGTACTCACGTACCGCACGTACCGCACGTCCGGCTGCGCGTCAGACCTGGCGCGAGTACTTTGAAGAGCCGCTCGCAACGTGGCAAAAGTGTCCAGAATAAACGAAATGTCTCGCCTACTCGCATTGGTCTACGTCATAGCACTTGTACGGCTTGATTTTGGTGAGCGGATTAATCCTAGATTGTTCGCCTCATATGCCGTATGGATCCGCTGCGTGCAAATGAAGGCTTCTGCTGATGACTGTCGGAACCACAGTCGGGCTCTTCATCCTCGCTTTCTTGATCGTACTCTTCCTCATCATTTTCGCTATCCACAACCACCTCGGCAGGCCTCTTGATGGACGCCTCCTTCTTCTGGCCCGCCCTTTTCTGGCCCGCAGCCTTCTCTCGGAGCGCGAGCTTCCGTGCCGTGGCTTGAGCGGCCTGCTTCCGCGCCGTTGCGAGGGCCGTCTCGGCCGCCGTCACCGCTTCCTTGCGAATGCGGCTCGATGACGGTGGATGGTTGTGAGCATCGTCGCCAGCATCATCATCCGAATCGTCATCATCGTCTTCTTGATTGTCCTCGTCCTCCTCGTCACCATCGCCTTCTTGATGGCTTCGGCTCTTCCCCTTGCTCTGAGTCTGCGGCGTTGTGTCAGCATCATCGCCAGCATCATCGTCTGAATCGTCATCATCGTCCTCTTGATTGTCCTCGTCCTCCTCGTCACCATCGCCTTCTTGATGGCTTCGGCTCTTCCCCTTGCTCTGAATCTGCGGCGCTGCCGTCGCCGCCTTCTTCTGAGCTGCCGCCCTTGAGGCCTCTGCCTTCTTGTCGGCCATCGCCTCGATCTTGGCCAACTTCTTCTCGGCCGCCGCCTTCTTCTGGCCCGCCTCCTTCTCAGCCGCTTCTTTCTCCGCTGCCTTCTTCTCGGCTGCCGCCTTCTTCTCGGCCATCTGTTTCTCCGCCTTGTTCTTGGCCTCCGCGGCCTCCTTCTCCGTTATCTTCGTCGCCTCAGCGACTTCCTTCTCCGCCTTCTTCACAGCCCCCTCTGCTGACGTCTGCACTGGCGTACCAGCTGCCTTCGGTTTCTCAGGCGGCCAGGCTTTAAATCCCGATGTCTTCCACGCCATGATTTGCCTGGGTACGTTCAGAACCTCGAGATCGGGAAGAAGCATCGAAAGGTCGGGCATCGACCTTAGCCCATAGCATCCATCTAGGTTGAGAGTCTTCAGGTTGGGGCAGCAAATCCCCAGCTCGGGAGGTAAACTCAAAAGGCCGGAGCAGATCTCGAGATCGAGCACATGTAACGAGGCACACCACGCAAAGAGGCCGTCGGGAAGTGCGGATAGCTGCTTCAAGCCATTCAAGCGGAGTGATTCCAGCGCCTTGCAGCCCGCCACATTCATGAGCGCCTCAGCTCTCAAAGCCGTGCAGCCACTCAAATCGAGGGCGCGCAGGCTGACGAGTTCTTCAAACTGTGAGGGAAGTGTCTTGAGCTGTCTGCACGAAGAGAGGTTGAGGGTATGCAGCGACCGGCACCGGCATAGGCGCTCCGGGAGCTCCGAGCCACCGTACCCTGTGAAGTTCAGCTCAAGCGTGTTAGGCTCGAAGTCGCTCGTCCTAATGTCCCACGCCTTCCGCCCTAGCCACTCCCAAGTTTCCATGTGGGGGGGCAGCTTCACACTCGACAGGTCAGTCAGACCAGAAAGGTCGGGCAACGCATAGAGCTTGGAGCAGTCCGCGAGGTTCAGGTCTTGCAAAGCTTTGAATCCCGAAGTCGCTCCAGGAAGGGCTTCTCCTCGTTCGCCTTTGCAACCTCTTCCATCATCTGCTGGAGCTTGTACTTCAGCGCCTCTACTTCCTCGGCACTCGTCTCAGCAGCGCTTCTCGTCTCGCCGGCCGTTCGCTGAACCAGTTGCAGTTGCCTTTCAAGCGCCGCCAGCTGCCTTTCAAGCGCCGCAGCCTTGGTCTCGCTCTTCCATGCCTTCTCTACTGCCTTGGACTGTTCCACCTTGGCTGCAGCCCACCCCGTGTTCGCCGTCTCAAGCTCGAGCTCGACTCTCCTCATCTTACTCTTAGCCTCTCCCACCGCTTTGAGCGCCACCACCGTCTTCTTCTCCTCAGCAGCAACAGCCATCGACAGAGAGCTGACCTTGTCCCGCAACTTTTGTGCCTCTTCAGTCGCAACACGCTCGGCCTCGCGCGCCTTGGCCGCTCTGGCCTCGGCCGCTGTCTTGGCTTGCAATGCAGCCTCAGTGGCTGCTCTTGACTCGATGGCGATGCCATCCTTCCGGTTCTCAAATTGGAGCCGCGCCTTGGTCTCCGCTTCGGCGACGAACCGAGCGAGCAACGCGCGGATCTCGGTGGGCATTGAGCCAAGATAGCCCGTGTCGCCGATCTCGACGAGTTTGCCGTCAACATTGCAGAGCATCACAAAGAGAGCCTTGACGAGTACTTCGATGCCAATGCGTTGCTCGAGATCATTGATGCGCTTCTGCGCCGCCTGTTCGACGGCAGCCACTCGATCGTGTGCGTCTCTCTCCACTGCGCGCACACGCTTCGCGAGTTCCTGCGCGATGAGTGTCGACAGCGAGACTTCCGAGGTGACGACCTTCGGTGCACCAGACCAGATCGACAAGACGTCACCACCGTTAAGCAGCGGAGACGGGGACGCGAACAATTCGTAGCGCACATGCACCATTTCGCGCTCCCAAGCAGCCGTCGTGCTCAGTGGGTGCCACGCTTCCTCATCGTGCCTCACCTCTACGCATCCCATTCTCACAGGCGCTGTCTTCCATTCGGGCTTCGCCTTAACTGCTCGTGGCGAGCTGCGGCCCGAATAGGTTAACTTCGGAGCAGGTCTGGCGCTGTGCGGTCTCTGAGGCGCCGAATGAGTGCCTTGTGGCCTCTGCGGTGTTGGGCGAACGGAGAGCGTGGAACTGTGTGGCGACAGCTCTGGCTGCGTGCCCAGCTGGCGTTCGATGCGCTCCAGCTGCTCTAGCATTTGTTGGTCGCTCCATCGCTGCATATCAACAGGCCAGCGATGGAGCGCTGCACTTTCGCCGAAGTGCCGGTCCTTGGCCGCGTCGACGGCGACGCGGTCGATCGTCATGTATGACGTACAGTTGGCTGTACAGAACGCACTTCGCGAGAGTCTGTTTCAGGCCGAGCGGAGAGGCGCCACTGCTGCTGCTGTTCAACGCGTGCTTACGCCAGCCCGCCGCCACGTAAATCAATTGTCGCATCGAGGATGTTCGAGGTAAACACGCGAAAGTAGGTGAAGTGCAACGACTTAAAGGTCCGCGTCGGCTTTTCGATCGAAAAAAACGGGTTTTCACGCTAGCGCCGCCAGTACTGTGTCGCCAGTAAGTAGACACACCGACAATGGAGGCCTTGCGCGTGGCCGCGACAAAAATGGCTCCGACGCCCGCGCTCTCGTGGCGCGAGGACGATCCCGTCGCCGACTGGACTATCAAACTTGGTACCCTGAAGGAGTATCGCGTGCACTCAGCTGTGGTTGGCTCTGGAGAACGCCGCAGCGACAAGATTCGTGGCTCCATCGTGGAGAAGAACGGCACTGCGCGCACCACAGACATCGCGACCCTGCTGCCCGACGCCGCTCGTGCGGCAATAATCTCGGATCCGCACGTGCAGGCCACGTTCGAGCTTATGCTCGATTGGCAGTACGGCCTCGTCGATGCGCTCGCTTTGCCCACATTTGACGGGAAGGTGATGCTCACAGGCGTTGCGGCGCAGCCGACGAGCGCGGTGGCGAGCGTGGCGATCGATCGTGATGGCACCCCGGCGGGCGCCGGCGCAGCAGCCGAGCCGGGCGGCGAGAGTGGCGAGTCGGTGCTGGGCTTCTTTCAA
Source organism: Chrysochromulina parva (assembly GCA_002887195.1). Taxonomy (NCBI): domain Eukaryota; phylum Haptophyta; order Prymnesiales; family Chrysochromulinaceae; genus Chrysochromulina; species Chrysochromulina parva. The sequence continues at coordinate 9,543 of PJAB01001345.1, forward strand.
ACTGCCCTCTTCGGTGCGGCACCCAACGCGACGCCGAGCAAGTCTGGCAGCACCGGCAATCTGCCCGCCGCGGCCGCCATGCCGTCGGTGGCCGCGCCCGCGGCACCCGCGGCCGCCTCGCGTGCTGCGAAGGTGATTGCACCGCAGGTGCCTCTGCTTTGGTCCCTGGCAGATTGCTTGCAGGTGCGTGGCCTCAAGACAGCGCTATTGTCGCTATTCGAAGATAGCCCTCTCGCGCCCAACTACGTGATGAACACCCCCGCTTACGAGCGCCTCAAGATGCTCGTGCGCGCGCTCGAGCTGCACTGCACGGAGGTCGTCGCAGCCCTCCGAGAGCAGTTGCTGCTCACGTCGCTGACAGAGGGACTCGCTGCACTCGCTGTCGCCGCGAGTGCGTGTGACCTCCATCGCTACGAACAGCTCTCGCGCTGCGGGCTGTTGCCGCCGGACGACCAGGCCCTCCTCGCCGTGCTCGACCAGTCGACGCTGCGCGTCGGCTCGGAGGGCTTGGTCTACGATCTGATTGCGCATCACATCACGGCGACCAAGGCGAATGACGCGGCCCAGCAGGCGTTATGGTCCACGTGCCGGTTCAGCTTCCTGGACGCCGAGCGGTGCGTCAAGCTCGCTGAGAACCCTAATGTACCACCTCGGTGGATCGCGCTCGCGCTCGCGACGCGGGGCGCGACCGCGCCAGTGCAGGCCGCCGCCGCCGCCGTGGGCACCCCTGCGCAGGCCGTGCGCCTGCAGCCGCGTGAGTTTTATGTGTGAGCCTGTGAGGGTAGGCGACTAGTAGGAGACTGTGCGATGGGGAAGCAGCCGTCGCATGCGAAGGCCATGCATATGTCAAACGAGCCGCGCAGTGATGATTGGGTGTCAGGGCGCGAGGTGCGAGGAGCATGACACGACAGGGAGCAAGGCTGCAGTGCACCGGAGGTGGGAGGTCGCCGTCGCCCGTCCGTGTAGACGGGTCGCAAGATGTCCCCGGGCTCTAGCCTCCACCACCGCGCGACAGCCCGCGTTGTGTGACAGGCGGGGCGCCCATGTGCCGTTGTGTACGCGTCTGGCGCGCGAGTGCGGCGTACCGGCGTTGAGAGAGGAGACCGCTATACCTATACGCTCGTCGTAGGCGCCGCATCCCACACAGGACACACCGCGAACCCGAACGAGCTAATTGAACTCACCCGACCAATCAAATCGCGGCACGGTTATCAGCGACGTGGTGCTCTCTGAAGGGAAGGTGCTGCGTCTCCCGCCGACGGCAGGGCGAGGAGCAAGAGTGGCCGCACAGTCGAAAGCCCATCTGAATTCTCTCCACACGAGGCTCAGTCTCAATCAGACCACGAGCCTGCTCTTCCAGTTCGCTATTCTGATTTAGGGTGAGAGCTTTGCGGCGACATCTCGGCCTCCTCGGCCACGTCGCCGCACCGCAAAGCAGGGAGCCCCGGGTCGAGCTCGCGATCTCCGGGTCGAGCTCGCGAGCTCGGGTCGAGCTCGGAGCCACCGTCGGCGCCCTCCTCGCACGCGCGAAATCCCTCCGCGAGCGCGCGACGGTCCAGGCGGTGCGCGATGACGACGAGGGCGCTGCTGCGCGCCTCCCGCGCCCCCCAAGGGCGCTCGAAGTGCCCCTGTACCTGGGCATGGATCCCATGTAGCACGAAACGCTCGTCGCGACCCGAGATGGCAAGCACACCCTTCATTCGGTATAAGTCGACATGGTGCGCCATTGTGAGGGCCTGCAGCCATGCCTGGAGCTTCGGGAGCACCAGCGGACGGGTGGCCTCGAGGCTTATGCATGCCACAGTCGCAGCGTGCAAAGGGTCTGTGACGCGTGTCGCTCTGCTGCTGCCGCTCTTGCCAATGCCGCCCGCGCCACCGCCGCCACTGCCGTTGCCGCCGTTGTCGTGGCCAGCTCGCTCGTGGCTCTGAGGCGGCGCAACGCTTTTGGCAAGCCACCCCGCCGAACCAAACGCATGGAGGCCGAAGATTTCCGAGAGGGGCACACGCGCCTGCGTGGCTCGCAGCATCGGAGCCGTCGTGTTCACCTCGCCGATCACCGAGCGCACCGCGGCTTCCTCTACGGCATCCACCAGGTCTGCTTCGTCCCGATGAGGGCCGAGTCAGCGGCAAGAAAGAGGCTATCAAGAGGCCATCTCCAGGACATCTCCTGATCATCTCCAGGCCATCACCTGTCTTATTGAGGATGACTCGATCAGCAAGCGCCAGCTGCTTCTCGACCTCGGCGCGCCGGCGTGCAAATCCAAAGGGACCCGAGGGTCGCAGGTGGCGCAGCACATGCTTGCAGTCGATGACACAGATGAGCGCGTCCAGATAGAAGCGCGAGCCCGCCATCTCCCGACGGTAGAGGATCTGGAGCATCGGTGATGGGTCGGCCATGCCCGTCGTCTCGATGACCACGCAGTCAAACGGCAGGCTGCCGCCCTCAAGACGACCCATCTCGAGCAGCTTGTCGAGCACGCGTTCGAGCTCCGAGCCTGGCGTCTCGCCCGAGCAGCAAATGCATCCATTCTTAAGCACAAGCACGCCCTCGGGCATGTGCGCTTGCCGCTCGCCGTCGATGAGGGCATGGTCGATCGAGATGGCGCCGAGCTCATTCTCGATGACCGCGATGCGCAGCCCGTGTTCGTTGGACGTCAGCATGCGGTTGACCAGCGTCGTTTTCCCACTGCCGAGGAAGCCCGTCACGATCGTAATTGGCACGTTACCTGCCGCAGCGGGTGGCTTGGCGCTGCCATCAGCCTGAGCCGCCGTGCGATTGCTGCCAGCCGGTACGGTCTCGCACAGCTCGAGCGACTTGCGTTCGATTCGCTCAAGGCGGCGGCGCTGCAAGAAGTGCACGAGTATCTGCGTGAGAACAAAGGAGCCGATGACCACGGCGGCGACCACCCAGGGATTCAACGCACCCTGGCCCATCGCCCTTGCAGGCCGTCGCAGGAATTCCTGACTTGCACGATCTCCCACACGCCAGATCGGCGCCTCAAAGGAAATGCGAGCCGTTCGGTGCGCGACGCCGATGCAACTAAGTCACATCATGAGAGACTGCAGACTCTTCACTCGTATATCGTATATCTGACTGAGAGATAGACTTAGAGAGAGGCACATCGTACTATGAACTATCCAATGATACTATCGGTCTATCGCAAACGTCTTAACTCAAAACAAGTTCAAGATCAAATTCAAGTTGAAGTTGAAGTGCGAGAGCACATTCGATAGGCTTCCGTTAGGTTGTCTGTTGTTTATGAAGAACTTGAACTTGAACTCAAAACCACAGCAAGAAACACTGTGTTACGTCTGATCAGAACTGAACTATAAAAGGCTGCCTAGTATGACTCTGGGCTAGCACTCCGCGATCGCGATGCCCATATATTGCAGGTGGTCGTCGATGCTCACCGCCTCGAATAACTGGTCTGCGCACGTGGGGTCCTCGCCGGAGCCGTCGCACACGGTGTAATTCTTCTGGTCCTCGGTGTACCAGACCTCGGTGGCGGTGTGGTGGAAGCCGAAGGCCTCGGGCGGCAGGTGGGGCACTATGTCGCGCCAGTGTGTCACGCGCCAACTCACTTGAGTTCCCGTCATGTAGAATTTCGCGAACTGGTCGTTGCCGACGCGTGGCTCGCCGTAAGTGTACACGCCGGCGATGGGGAAGCCAAGCGATTGCGAGGAGGCACCGAGCTCGACGGCGCAGAGAGCGGCGACGGCCGCGCCGAGCGAGTGGCCCGTGACGAAGATATTCGCGCTCGAGTTCGCTTCGTGCAGCCGCTGCACCTCTTTGACAACGTCGTCCTTGACCGAATTCCTGTGGCAACAGACGGTGCATATACACGCGCTGCTCAGTCCCGCGCAGCGCACGCGAGAACCTTCGCGCTGGGTTCAATGGCAGGGCTCGCACCAGGCCTTGTAGAAGCCCGTATGCACCCGGCACCCATCGCATTTTGGGTATGCATCGGTCTTCGTGATATCGATGTTGTCGATCCAATTCCGAATGTTATCGCTTCCGCGAAAAGAGACGACGATGTCGTTGCCAGGCGCCTGGCCCACGAAGCCTTGCATGCCGCCGCCGCTGACCACCTTGGAAACGACGAAGTCCTTGTCCGCTGCCCTGCATGGCGCGCAATCCCAGTACGAGATGTTGGCCGCGCTGCAATACGCCGCGTTGGAGAAGTGCGCAAACAGGAGGGCGCGGCTGGGGCTGTACGATCCGCTTCCGTCGGAACGGTATGGCTTGGCCTCGTTGAGGACTAACAAGCTTATTAAGGAGCTGGAAAGCACGAGCATTTCCTGCCGGCCCTATCTTACCGCGATTGGGGGCTTTCTTGTTAACAGTGAAACAGGACACAGTGAAGAGCTGCAACCGAATCTTAGACACGCTCTGGGGAGCGTTAAGCGGGTAAAGGTTAGAGCAACCGGTGATCTGCGAGCCCACCCGCTCGAAGTGGTGGGGCACAGGCCGGCGCTCCCCGCGTGTCGAAGACTACCTTCATTCATTAAGTACCCGTAATTCACACCTACCTTAAAAGGCTTGACTTCACACCTTCTTTCTTCCTCCTTAGAGAGTGCCTGCATAGCCTGCAGTGTGGCCGGCCCTTCGTAGCTCAATTGTTGGGCGCTGCCGCCAAAGGAATATGGCCACCGTCTCTGTTGAGGATCTGCATCTGGCGAACGAGATCTTGCGCCACCACTCGAGCCCGCAAATCCTGCACCTGCTCGATGGCATCTCGTTCAAAAACACCGTGGGAGCCGGGACACACCGACGAGTTAACACTTACGACACTCCGATCCGGGGGAGTTTCCGGATTCCGGTACTGCTACTAGTGAACTAGAGTCATTCGTCCCCCTCGCAAGCTGTGCGGGCACGGCATCGGTAGTCACTCGACCGTCGTACGGTCGCCCGGGATACAGGCAAAGTTAATAAATCGCCATCTCGGCAAGACTCACGACCACCTGTCCCGTGGAGACACAAAGTGGAGGGCGCAGACATACGCCGCAAACGGATGTTGATGACCAAACACAGGCTCGCGGGTGCGGGAGTTCCCAGGTAAGTGACCGCCATGAGATGGGTCACTCAGCCTGCCCGCGATAAGGTATGGAAGTTGGCCTGCTGCGGCAGCGCCCCGGCCCTTCTCCATGCGCATGCCGCCCGAGCCGGATGCGAACGTCACACCCTCCGCACGTGGCACCGCCCATGCGCTACTCTCGCTTTGCTTCACGCTTTTCCGCCCCAGAAGGAGGTAGCTGAGGTAGAGAGTATGTGCTGGATGTAAATACAGATCCTTCATCCAGATCAGTCGCGTTGTCTGCTGTCGCATTGCCGTCCCGGGTTGTGAGCGCTGCTGCTGGGATACCACCGGCGCTGACAAATTGCGTGGGAGTCGCGCTGACGACCGTCACCAGCTTCGTAACATCCAGAACAGTAGCCACCTTCGGCTTCGCGCCGCTCTCGAGGTCCGCCTTTGGCTGCTCACGATTTGTAGATCCGGAAATGGTTGTGCAATTCGATAAGTGGTTGAGATTGAGGTAACGGTCGACTTTCTTGAACATGCTGCCATAGATGGTGGAGAGGCCGAGCGCCATGATGAACGTGCCGGGGAGCCAGTTACCGATCGATGACGGCACGATATTGTTCCAGATGACGTCGAAC
>PJAB01001346.1:0-15196 GCA_002887195.1 Chrysochromulina parva
CCCCACCCATGCCTCACTATGGCGCAGCGCCCAATCAGCTGAGGCACCGCATGCCCCCTAACATGCGCATGCCCTCGCAATCCATGTCGCATTCGTGAACAGAAGATGGCAATATCGCACGGCCTGTGTATACAGCCGTACTCGTGTTGTCCGTCACGTGCGTTCGCTTGTGCCGCGATCGGATGTGGCGGGGTGGGGCCAAGGTGCAAGCTAGGTGAGGTGAGTCGAGTGTCAGTGCCGCCTGCCGGCTGCGAGAGCGGCCACATACAACTTACAAGTGCCGCGTGCGCGCGCGTTCGAGGCGGTTCGTGACAGTGTGTGACGTATTCCACGACTCGACAGAGTTGAAGTAAAGAAATCTAATACGTATCTTCTACGCAGCGTTGAGGCTTGAGCGTAACACTATTCGATTATCTTCTACGTAGTATGACACACTACGTACGGAGTTTTCGTAAAAACTTAATACGAAAGCGAGAGCGGCTCGGTTTCGACGACGACGATCCCTCTGCCCAAATCCGCTCCGCGTAAATGATTTGCCACAATGCAAATATGCGGGAAGGTGTATAGGATGTGGCAGAACCAGCAACCAGGGGTGTGCTGGTGGGGCCATCTGCTTCGGTGACGAGCATCCCCCGCCTCATTTCGCAAACCATAAGTTGAGCTGCCTCGTGTGTGTGACGCAACGATTGAGCAGGCCATCGTAGTCCTTCACTCTCAGGATCCACTGCGGCCGCGAGAACCTCCCTACCCATCTGGCCATGCCAGGAGGTGGATGATTTTCGCTCACGAACAGGTACGGCTCAGTGAGATTGTGGCCTGCATCGCTCACGAGACCAATGCCTTCACAAGACGAGGTCATGGCTGAGAAGAAGTAGATTTCAGTGTATCGGCTGCCGAGGGAGCGGAATACGTTCAGCCCTTGCGCTGCGGACTTGCCAAAGGAGCGCCAGTCTAGCGGGTTCACCTCAACGTACATCTCAGGAAGATACGCAAATCCGTTGGTCTCTTTTCCTGGAAGCAGATCGAGGACCGCCTCGACAACGGAGACTTCGGCGCCATCGCAATCGATCTTGAGGTACGCTGGGCCCGCCTGATCCATCGCCGAAACAATCATCGACAATGGGATCCCCTGGGCCACCCAAGAACGGCCCTTACCCGTCTTTTGCCAATTCATGCCGCAGCCCTCCCCTGGCACTTGGAATGCCTGGTGTGTCTTCCCGACTCCCACGTTGTAGATTCTCCACCGAGCCGGGGCGCCATTGTACGTGTGGGTAAAGAGCATCTCATCGGCGCACCCTGGCTGGGGCTCGAAAGAGAGCACTTGGCTGTAGTTGCCGCTCAAGGCGACGAGCGAGAACAACCCTGCATTTGCACCGATGTCGATGAACACGCCCGTCGCCCGCATCGGTTTCAAAATCGAATATACGACCTGTGGCTCGTGCCAGCCACCCATCCAGAGAGCACCTTCGAGGGTGGGGACTACGCCATCACAATAGTTGTGGTTTAAGAGCCGATCGCCAAAGAATCGCTGGAGCGGTAAGCTCACTTTGCTGCAGCGGGCGTCTGTAATTGTCGACGCATCGACCACTTTAAACTGAACATGCTGTTGTAGTGTTGGCGATTCTCCGCTCTTTCTCGACAGCAGCCGTGGCACGGTCAGCGCATGTGGTTCTCCACTGCTCTTCGAGGCGTGCCGAGAGACGTTGACCTGATGCATGTAATTTGATGCAGCCCATGTGATATGGCTAGCTTCCCGAATCAGTTTCTCCGCATCTTGTTGACAACGGCCAATGAAGTCAAAGCGCCAGCCTTGGATCCACGAGAAGAGTGGACTTTTGAGCAAGTGCAAACGTTGTTCGTGGGACAGAAATGAGGGTATCGCTGTTATGCGCACATCCACCAAACAGTGCTCTCGAGAGATCCAGATTCATTTGAAGACGCGGTTCCGAACCCAGGCTCATTTGATGAAGCACAGGTTCCAAGGCATCCGGCAAAACGACGGCCTCGGGTCGCCGCTCCGTGGGCGCAACGTGGAGCATGTATGCCGCATACATCGAGTATTCATTCGCCGGAATGGCAGCATAGATGTCCACGAAGCACTGTGTGGTGCACTTGTGCTCCGACTCGATGTACTTTATCATTGCCGCAAGGTCTTCGAGACTGTAAAACCAATAATCGGTGCTGCGATATGTGAATTCGTTATCCAACCCCTCTGGCGAAGGTCTTAATCCAACAACTCGGTGCGCACAACTTCCGTCGATCATGTGAATATTCGACCGTTGTGCAGTCTGGTGTGCCACCCATGGATTGCTGACATTCATGACCACCATGCGAGGTTTCGAGATGGCGTCGCGGAAAATTCGGGCAAAGGAGAACGGGCGAAACGGCAGCGATTCAGCGTCGAGAATCCATCAGTGCGTCATGCCGAGGCTGTGAATCTCGAGTAGTCCAAATATCTTCTTCAGACCACCTATGCTTCGCCGCGCCGTGTTGCCTAGACCTGGACTCACGATGCATTTGCGGCAAATCGCACAGGTGTGAGACATGTTGTGCATCCGCTCTCGAAATTTGGCCAAGGACATCGTATAGCCCTTGCGTCGTAGCACGTCTTCGTACGATAACAAGGTCAGCGAGTTTGCTGATTCTGTATAGTGCTGCTTGAATGCAGCGACTTCATTTGAGTCGCTGAGGATCGAAAAGAGGCGGACGCATTGCAGATCGTTCGCGTGACGCAGCGTCGCCTGCACGAGGCGGTCGAGCACCTCAAAGTGATTTGAATACGCCGGCCAGAGCACTCCCCAGCGCGGCGGGTCGGCACACGGCAAAGTGGGTAGCATCGCGTCGCGGCGCTACCGTCGACCTCTTCCCTACGCACTGGGCCAGTAAGTGTGAATGAGCCGGTGTGAACTGTTCTTCCCTAACGAGTCTTGCGTGAGGGCTGAAGAAAAGGCCGGTCGAAAAGCCGTCAAGAGCGAAATTAGGATTTACAAATTCGCGCCAGTCACACCGATAGCGTCCATGTCTCAAGGGACACAAGCCGCCTCTTCTTCCTCGTCGATCGTGCTGCGCGCGCCGGACGGCGAGGTGGGCTGGATTCTAGTCGAGTTACAGGGGACCGTTGCGATGCGCAACGGTAGCGCAATCGATGGCATGGAGCTCGCACGCCTCGTCCGCGATGTGCGTTTGCCACGCTCTCCTTCGCCCTGGCACTGGCAAGCGTGCCTCTCCCGTGCTTTGCGCTGGCCGACCCTGTGCGAGCCCTTGCCGCCCATCGCTCGCAGGCAGATGGCAGCGCACCGAAGCTCATAATAGGCAAGGTATCGATTGAGGGCGAGGAGTTCAAGCTCAAGAAGCCGCTCGCTGTCATGGCACTAAACAAAGCAGCCGACGGCACGCGCGAGTACCGGGCGCTTGGTGTCGTGCGCCACAAAGTCATTTTCCGCCGCCACCCGCTTCCCATCCACAACGGTGGACGGGCCGCTGCCGCCGCGCCGATGACCGAGGCGAACAAGCGTCAACGGCTGAGCGTCAACGGACAAGAGGCCGTGACGCCATCGCCTCTCCCGGCCGCAATCGCTTGACGCGGCCAGGAATGCGCGTCCCCTGCATCGATCTGTGCTGCAGGTACTCGCATGCACGGTTCAATCCGCCGCAGCTTGCGGCATCCCCCCGCACCGGCATTCGGCGATTCCACCACCATCGCGGTCGCCCACCCGCGGGCCCCGAGACTGTGACATGATCACACGGCCCCCGCCGGTCGCTAAGAATCTACGTACACACGCGACTTCCCTCAAGCTACTTGTGGATCTTGTCAGGTAATTAGGAATGCTATGTTTCGATACTACGACCAGGAGTCCCGCAGTCAGATGCACGTGTGCACTCGACTCTGGCGCTCTGCTCCGGTCTGACGTGCGACGTCTCTGCTCTCTCGCGACACTCGACGCCCTCGCTAACCCAACGCTCGGCCTAGATGAGAGACACGCGATCAACGCGAACGGTGAAAACGTCGAGCGCGACGGAAGTTAATGTGTTCACCTGAGTTCTGTGTACCGCGGCGCCCTTTCGCCTTTGCCTAGCGTAGAACGTCAACGCTACACGACACACCTATTATAGCGCGCGTCGACACCACCGCACACTGTACGGACAGCTGTACGGCTTCACAGCTATGGCCGGGCGTTCTCCTCCACCGTCCGACGTCTCCGTCGGGCGGTACGCGACGGTCGGCCTTATACTATGAAGCCGACGATGGCCGGCGCGAGGGCCCTTTTCGCCCAGCTCATGCGCGTGTGCGCGCCTTGCCGGCCGTGACGCGGAGCTCGCGAGCATGCCGGCGCAGCTCGGCGAGGCTCGTGCTCATCTCGACGGGGCGCAGCGCGCCGTCCTCGTCCGTATAGCGCAGCGTCCACTGGCCGAGGTCGTCATCTGGGTCGAGGAGGAGCTCATCCGCGAGCTGCAGCAGCTTCTCACGGAGCGCTTGATGAGAGTTCACGCCGGCAAGGGAGAGCTCTCCATCCTCTCGCAGCCCCTCTCCCAGCTCGAAGCATACACGCACGTCTGCACCGCCGCCGCCCCGTCGGAGCGACGCGTAGCCACTCGCATGCCGCACCGCATGCCGCACGAGCCGTCCGCCGACGACGAGCGCTGCGACGAGCGCTGCGACGCCGAGAAGCCCCGCAACCACTACAGCGCCACCGCGGTCGCGCATGGCGCCCTTGCCACCGCCCACGCCGCGCAATGCATCGCCCATTGTCGCTGCAAAGCTGCTCAAGGGGCCACTCGGATGGCCATGGCCGCCGCCGCCGCCGCCGTGCTCGCCGCCGTCCTCACCGCCGGCACCGGCGCCCATGTCGGCGCCCAATTGCTCGCGATTGCTGCTGTGCTCGCTGCTGTGCTCGCCGTTGTGATCGCCGCTGCCGCCGTGCTCGCCACTGCCGCCGTGCTCGCCACTGCCACCGTGCTCGCCGCTGCCGCCGTGGTGAAGCACCGGCTTCGGCACGTAGTAGGTCACCACGTCCGTCGTGCCGCACCATGCGTTCTCGGCAGGTGCGCGCGACATGCAGCCCTCGTACGTGCGCGAGTTGAGATTGTTCTCGCCGTACGTGTCACGATTCCATCCCATCGCGGGCTGGTACGCGGCAGCGCCTCGCTGATAGCAACCGCTGCCAGCCGCGCACGGACAGCCCGACGGGTGGCGCATCCAACACGAGCCATGAGGCTCCGTGGGCAAGCTCGCGTCCTTGTGGGCGTCCTTCTGCTGCGTGTCCTTCTGCGTCGCGTCCTTCTGCGACGAGCCCTTCTGCGTCGTATGAGGTTCCTTCTCGGGCGGTTCGCTGAGATTCCTTCGGCCTTGACTGTGGGGTCCTTGACTGTGGGGTCCTTGACTGTGGGGTCCTTGACTGTGGGGTCCTTGAGCTCGCTGGCTGTTCGCCAGGGCGCCGTCCGCCCGGCTGTCCGCAAGGGCGTCGTCCTGAGCACAGAAGGCGCAGCCGCGGCACACACAGCGCGCGCACGCCGCTCGCCCATCGCGCGGGCTGCCCGGCTCGTACGTGCACGAGTGCCTCGCGCAACTGACCACAACGGCATCCCCGAGAAGGCCGGAGGAGCACTTGGCAGGCGATGGCGAGGGCGGCGGAAGTGGCGGTGGCGGACGCGGCGAGAACGGCGAGGGCAGGCGCGGCGGCAGCGGCGGCGGGGGCGGCGGCGGCGGGCGCGGCGGCAGCGGCGGCGGCCTGGGCGGGCGCGGCGGCGGCGGCGGGTGCGCGGGCGGAGGGTCCAAGAGCTTCGGGCAATATCGGAACGCGCCGCACTTGGCGCAACTCGCCGCGCTCGAATGACACCAATTGTCAGGCTCAAAAGGAGAGCCAAAGGAGGTGCACCCGCCCGCGTAGTCGGGATCGCAGCTCGTTGCCTTCGCTGGGAAGAAGCAACACAGGCCGCTGAACGGGCCGCGACGGTCAAACGTGCCCTCGTGATGAGGCTTGCGCTGGCACCACTGGCATCGACGGCACTTGCACATGGCACAGCTGCGACAGTGCGACTCGAGAGGGCACGTGGATAGCCTTTTCAGAGCGAGCGAAGCAGGTGCGCAGGGCGCGGTGCAAGGCGGAACCAGGCGGAACAAGGCGGCCCACAAACTCAGGCATTCGAGTCGTCTTCATCACGCACTGCTGTTCGTACAGCTTGGGCGTCTGCGAACACCACGCTGCACACTCCTCGACGGCACTATCAGCAGCGATGGTCGAATCGCAACTAACCGCGGGCGGCGACGGCGACGGCGGCGGTGGCGGAGGCGGAGGCGGAGGCCGAGGTGGAAGCGGCGGCGGTGGGAGGCACGGTGTGCACGCCTGACACTTGCACCAGAGACTGCAGTCGGTGGGCTTGCAAAACGATGCGCACTGCGGCTGGATCGTGTCGCCCGTGCGCAGCGGCGAAGCCAGGCACGGATTGGTGATGACGGACGGCGCTTTTGTTGGCGACTTGGACAGCGCCGACGCTTTCGATGGCAGTTTCGACGGGAATGGCGCTTTGGATGGCGCTTTGGATGGCGATGGCGCGCTAGACGGCTTGGAACTCGACGTCGGGGCGATGACGCGAACGACGGCTTGGGATTCGATCACGAACGCCCAGATCACGAACGCACCGAGCACAAGGTGGAGGCATCGCACCATCACGAAGATACCGTTTACGGTATCGTGGTATGAGTGTGAATTGGCTGGTAGGAAGCAAAGGAAGATCGCTTATGAACCACGCACATCGTCGGCACTCAGTGAACAGTGAGTCAGTGAGTCAGTGACAGTGTCGACGGTAGAGAGTTAGTGAGTTAGATACCCCCGGCGTCTCGCCCAATGGTCTCGCCCCCGACGCAGCACCACGACAGGTGGGTGACACACCTTTCTCACATGACTGTTACACAGCCCATGGAGCGCTCCATACAGTCAGAAACTCGACACCTTAGACACACATAACAGGGTCGGGCTGGGTAACGCCGTCGCGGTACTGTGTGACCATAGGACCCGTTTTTACAAGCGTTTTTATCAGTAGTGGAGGGCACTGCGAAAGTACGGTCCGCATGTGATGGCCATCGCACTTCGCAGCGGACTTCGCATGGCTCTTGCAACCGATATTGCTAGAGGCTCACTGGCCGCTCGGCGCGTTGAGAGCCTTCTCCAACACGTTCTGCAGGCTCGCGTCTAACTGTCCGAGCTCGTCCAAGTAGAAGATCCGGCCATCTGCCGAGAACGTGGCGAATGGGTGGTAGGTATCAACCCGCCCCACCGCCGCCAATGGCACCTGACTCAGCAAGTCGGCGCCGAAAAAGGTGGGCGTGACGATCGCGAGCTGTGTGCTGCCAGGCACCGAATGAATGCTCTTCACATAGGTCCGTGTCGCCCATGTGAGGGCGCCGGTCGTGCCGCCGCCGAACAGTAGCAGCAAGGCTGACATCGCGATCCCCTTGCCAGGGGCACCGCTCGCCAAGGTAACCGCATAAAGTATGGGCGTGGATGCAACCGCGAACCCTAGGTTGGCAATCGATACCATCTTCATTGTGCGCACTAGCTTAGCCTTTGGACCCTCGAAGAGCATCACGGGCGCCTCGGCAGCAGGCGGCTGTCCTGGCACCTCGGCCTTGGCAGACAACCAGCGGCGAGGCGAAGCGCATGCCGCATTGAGATTCACGCGGCGAACGCTCGGCCGCATCAGAGCCGGGCGAGGCGAAGCGCATGCCGCATTGAGATTCACGCGGCGAACGCTCGGCCGCATCAGAGCCGATCGGCGCGAGAGAAGAGCGAGCATCGCGCCACAATGGTCGGGGGACGCAAGAGTTTCGGCAATGAAAATCGAGTCAAGAAAATCAACACAAGTGGACGGCTCCACCCAGTGTTTTTGTAACAGGAAGAGACACAGACCTGCACGAACAATTTGGTTCATTGTCGGCGGTGACGCTTCACACCTCGACCGGTCGGACGTCGCGAGGGTGTGTCGGCACCCAGGGATGTGCGTCTCGACGGCTCCCACTTATCATGCCTCCCAAGTTACCTGACCACTACAAGACTTTGGGAGTCGCTCCCGATGCTGAGACCGCCGACATCAAGCGCGCATACCGTGCCCTCGCACTGAAACATCACCCGGACAAGAGCTCCGAGGCCTCGGCCACCGCCAGGCTCGCGGCGATCAATTGTGCATGGGACATCATTGGTGACATGGAGAGGCGACGCGAGTACGACATGCAACGTGAGGCGGATGGCGAGATGAGGCACCGACGGCGTGGGCCGCTCGCGATGGTGCGGTCCATCGTTCTAGGCTCCGCGCAATCGCGTTCGTTTCGCTGGGCGAGCGGCATGCCTTACTTACGGCGCCACTCAGTCGGCGCACTGCACGAACATTTGCGTCGTGGCCGCACCGCGCTGCTCTTCTTGCATCTCGGAGGCTCACCACGAGCAGCACGCTCCGCACCTGCGATGCTCGAGGTGCGCCGGCAGCTGCGTGGAGCTGTGCACGTTGCCGCGCTGGACGTCGAGGCCGAGCCACAGCTCGCTCGCAGCTTGATGCCCGGCGGCAGCATGGACCTTCCCGCGGCGGTCCTGATCACCGCGGCAGCGGGCGCGCGCCATTTTGCTGCGCCACTCAATGCCACCGAGCTGGTCGACGCAGCTGTGGACTCACTTCCACAGCTGCCTAGCGTATGCACCTCGGCCCAGCTCCACGGGCTTCTATCCACCGCAGGGGGCACTCCACGGCTCGCGTTGGCGCTCGTGCTGCCCTCGGCATCCAAGGCGCTGCGCACGGCGGCGCGCGTGGCCAGCGCGGCAGGCAGCCCCGCCCTCCAGTGTGCACGCGTGCTCCACTCTACATGCACCACCCTACCTGCCGAGCTGCTGACTTGCCCTGGCGTGGCGCTGCTATGGGCGCTGCCGCAGCGGCGTCAGGATGGTCAGGCGAGCTACCTGCGACGTTGCGTGAGCGCTCCCGACGAGGCGCTGGTGGCGCTGCGAGAGCATGCGGCCAGTGTGCGTTCAGGCCCCCCAGGGTTGCAGCATGGGTTGCAGGCTCTGCGGACTGCTGTCGGCGCGGTGGCCGAGACGCCCGGAGCCCTGGCGGCGGCCGCCATCGGCGATGCCATCCGTGGGTCACCAGTGGGGCACGCGATGGATGCGGCGCTCGCCGTTTCGGCACGGGAGCTCGTGAAGCTTCAGGCGCCACTCGGGATGTTCGTGGCGGGCTTGCTCGTCTGGTCGGTGAGGGCCATCGCGCTCGGTGGACCGTTGCCATGGGCACGCCATCGCGGCTCCGGAGGGCGCCGTCTTGGGCGCTTGAGAGGTCACCGGCGGTCTTCATCACACGGACGCCCGGCCCCGGTCCACGGCGCGCCGACGTGATGAAACGTACACGCGTGTGCGTGGTGGGCTTCCCGCAGCTCGGGCTCGCGTGCACAGATCCGGAACGGCCATGGGAACGGCCGAGGCCCGAGCCGAGAGCGCGGCCGCGGAGTTAAGGCCGGGAATCGACGCGGGAATCACGCGTTCTGGACCGTGTGTACAGGTAGCTGCGTAGGTAACACGCAGCTGCGTACGCGCTGTGGTAGGTGTTGTTCAGGATTCGACAATCACTGTCACTCAGGTTCGCAAGACTCACTGACGTGCCGCCGACCCCCGCACCCCGCACAACAGTCAACCACAGGCACGCGGCTATGTGGCGACGAGGAACGCCAAATCACTGAGCAGCTCGTCGCACTCGCGCGCGAGAAACGTCTGGAAGCTGCTCGGTGATTCGATGAGGTACCGATGGGGCGTCGACCACGGCAGAGGCGTCACCTCAAAGGTCTGCTCACGAAACTGACCGTCGGCGGCGTACGCTGCCCACGCTTCAAGCTGGCCCGGCTTGAGCCGCGCGTCGTCACGGGCGCAGCAGGCGACGAGCGAGCACGGAAGCGGCGCGGCGGCGCGGCTGGGCCTGTATGTCTCGAGGATCCTAAAGTCGGTCCGCAGCAGTGGCAGCACCATGGCCTGTATGTCCGGGGAGGCGAGGTCAGGGTTGCGCCCATACCGGCGCTCAAAGTGCCTCCAGAATTCCGAATCGGAGAGCTCGGAAATGGCCGGCTGCAGCACGTCGGCGTCGTGCTCGAGGGCCGCAAGGTGCGGCGCGCGCGCGCCCGACGCGATGAAGAGCGAGGGCTCGCGCACGCCCTTACGGAGCACCTCCGCCACGAGCTCGTAGGCGACAAGCGCTCCGAGGCTGTGACCGAGCAGGACATAAGGCTTGTTGAAGGTGCCACACGCTTCGAGGTCGGCGAAGAGGTTCTTGACGAGCTCTCCCATTGTTGTCGGCTTGGGCTCAGTCATTCGCGAGTTGCGGCCCGGGATCTCAACAGGAAAAATCTCCACCTCGGGTCGGAAATGTTCCTGCCAGCCGTGGAAGGCCCATGCACCCATGCCAGCCTGCGGCACGCACACAACGCGCAGCCGCACGCGTGCAGGCTCCTTTACGACGTCTCGCGGATGGATGCAGATGGCCGCGCCTTTTCGCATCCCGCCCCGGCTGGGCCTGGCGAGCCGAGGGGGCCCCTGAATCAACTCGTGTGAACATTGGCTGTGAATAAACCTTTGACGGCCTCCTCACTCATATTTCCGAAAGCTACTAGAAGTCCTGATTTTGTGAACGTCTTTACGGTACAATCAGTGAGCCGTGTGCAGTGACCAGTGTCGCGCATACGTCGCGATACGAGACGACGCAGTAAGACGACAGTCGAGCGACGAGCTTTGCTCGCGCTGTGATAGTTCTCCACACTCGCGACTCGCAGCAAGCTACCATACGCGCGCGAGCACCATGACGACCCGGCGTGGCATGCTTGCAACCATGCTGCTCAAGCCCGAAGGTCGAAGCCTCGCCGCTTCCTCCATCACCGTCCCCGCTTCCACCACGACCGAATCGCTCTCCGGACTCCAACTCCAATTTGCGCCCTCGGACTCCAGCACAGCCCACTTGAGCACGAGCACGCCCACGACCGCCAGAAAGGGGAATGCATGCGGGTAGTCGCCGAGAGCGCCGATGCGCCAACTAAGCAGCCGAAAGAGGCGGCCGCCGAAGAGGCTCGAGCGTGGCGCGCGCATGTGCTGGAGTGAGCTTTCCGCAGCCACGAGGACCAGCCGAAGACGCTCGACCGAGTCGGTGCACTCGAGGGCCTGCAGCCGGATCTCGGGTGCGACGCCAAGTGGCGGAAGCGGGTTAATGAGCGCCGCGCACCAGAGCCCCAGCATCTCGGCACCCTCGAGCGTGTCGCCGTCTGGAGCAGGGCCGAGCTCGCGCAGCAGGGCGTCGAGCTGACCAGTACGCCGCTCCCACCCCTGCATCACTGCGGCTGTCCACTCGCCAATGGCTGCCTTGCACTCGCGTACCATGAGCCGTCGCGGCAGCGCGGCACGCTCGGTGGCGGCGGCCGCGTCGGCGAGGGAGTTCTCGGCCGCTACGGACGTCGGTGGGTCGACCCGCTCGGGCTCCGCGTCATTCACCCACGCCACCTCCGCATTGCGGTACCCGTCCACGTCCCACGTGCGCAGGATGCGGAAGCGCCGCTCGCCCACAACTGTCAGGAAGTAGCGGCCACCGGCCACCTCAGTCCAGTTTACAATGCGAACGGTCACGCCGACGGGGCTCATCCCGCGGTGCGAGATCGCGACCATGCCAAAGCGCTTCTCAAGGGAAGCCTCGGTGAGTGCGCGCTGCGTCAGCCGGATGTAGCGCGGCTCGAAGACGTGCAGATGGATCGTCTGTGCTGGCAGCAGCGGCTCGAGAACGAAGAGCGGCAGCGAGCGCAAGCCCGCGAGCTGCAGCTGCGGCGGCAATGCCACCTCCTCGCGTGCGCGCTCCGCTGCCTCGCGCGGATGCAGCAGCCGCAACGCCTGCGACAGCGCAATCGACTCAGCGGGCTGCGCATCGATGTCGCACCGGCATGTTGGGCACTTGCGTGCGCGCTGCATACACTGGGACAGGCAGCGCCGGCAGAAAGAATGACCGCACGCCAGCGTCGCCGGCTCGTGCAGCAGGCGGAGGCAGACGCTGCACTCAAGGCGGGCATCTACTGCCTCTGCGTCCAGCGGTGTCAATTGATCTGCACTCGCCATCCGCGCCTGCTTGAGATCCGGCTTCCTAGAAATGGCGTGCTGTGCAACACAACGCGCGCGCGCGCGCGCGCATTCGAGGGACTCGATCGCTTTGAACGGGGGGATGGCCGTTGCTGTTGCCGTTCAACACGACGCGCAAACTCCGGACCCCCAAGCACGAGGGCCACGGCCGCACAATAACATCATGGATGGAGAGGTGTGGCCGGATTTAAGCTTCGCGCAACTCCGAGAATCGACGGGAGGTCACGGTACCGCGCCGATCACGTTACATGTACGCCGTGGCATCGGCAGCTTCGTCCACCCGCGGCGCGCGGGCTCTTAGCGGGCTCAGCGAAAAGCGTCGGGGAGAGCGAGTCAGGGTATCTCCGCCGCTCGTTTTGAGTACGTTTTGAACGTGAAACACGAGATCGATACCTGGCTGTCCGTGTGCCGAGACCCGCACTTGGACTCGACGAACGTATAACGCTCAGACCGTAAGACGTCAATGCTGCGCTCAGAAGGGCTCCGCGGCGGTCGTGGTCACTTCTTCTTGCCTCATGCCTCGAGGGCATACTCAAAAGTCCTCGTCAGCGTTGCCGAAGCCGAGCACCACGGGCGCGCGATTGGCCTCGCCCAGCGGCTGGAGCGGCGGCGCTTCTTTAGCGCACACGCTCGCCTTCGACGCGAGGTCGGCCGAGAGCTGCTGCTCCGCATTGGGCGCCGCAGCGACAGCAGCGGCGACGGGTTTGGGAGCGAAGACGGTGGCGAAGTCGATGCCCTGCGGGTCGCCGCTGAATAGGATGGTGCCGTCCGCGCCGAAGACAACGGCGAACGGCAGCTGTGTGAAGCCAAACTGTGTCTTCGCAGCCTCCTTCTCGGCGACAGTCATGTACATGTGCCTGAGGTTCTCCCACTGCCCTTCGAGCAGGTCGAGAACCTGCTCCTGTGTGCCCTCGGTCTCCGAACCCAGCGAGAGCGCGCACGCCGCGAACGTCACGTCTGGGTGCTTGGGCGCGATCGTATCGAGCTTGGAGATGGCGGTGGGGCACTTTGTGCAGCGGGTGTGCCAGAAGTCGAGGACGAGGGGCTTGCCCGCACGGAAGGCGGCGAGCGTCGTGCTCTCGCCCGCCTTGCTCGCATCGATGTCCAGGACCGTGAACGTCTGTGTCTCTTCGTAGCTCGGCATCCCTGGCACGGCGAGAGGGCAGTACACAGTAGTTTTGCGAAGACCGCGGGAAAAGAGTGAGCGCCGACAAAGGCGCGATGTTGAGCACGCGTACATGGTTTCATATCCATTCACAGCCTATGGATAAGATACTCCGATAACAATGAACCGGAACTTTCACAGCCAATATGCCGACTCCCATTCACACGCCGAGTTTGCCAACTCCGATTAGACCTCTCTTTTTCGTACTGCCACCATCCCGGCCGTCGGCCGGCGCCAATCAGTACATCCACGGGGGCTTTAGCATCCTCGGAGGAGCGTAAGGGCAAGCGTGATAGCAAGGCGTATCTGCCGCCGCGGCAGACACACGTCGCGCCCGTCACTAAAGCCAGCCCCAGCACTACATCAGAGTCGAAAGAGATGCCATCGCAACTCTTGCGTTCGAAATCGGCCGCGGCCTCAGCATTCGCCGATGACGCCGATCTGCTCGCCGCGCTCGCCGAGCTGGATGACTACGGCGGGGCGGAGGAGCAGGAGCACAAGTCAGAGGGGCCGGCGCCAGTGCATGTAGCATCGTCAAAAGATGAAAAAGAGGAGCCTGCCCATAAGGGGTTCAAGAAGCTCAAGCAGATCGTGAAGGCGGGTGGGATCATCAAGCAGGGCTTTCACGCGGAGCGTCACTCGTACGAGCAAGAGGGCTCGAACGCGCTCCTCTTCCGCGAGGTACCAGGTTGGATCGAGTTCAAGAGAATCTCGGGCTGCCGCTACCGGAGTGTGACGATGGTCCTCGACCACGACGACGCGCTCGCGCACCACCAGAGCGGCGTGACGAGCTTCGGGTACCCGGGCGCCTCGGGCTGGGCCGACAAGATCGGCGACGTCGCCATCCACTACATGCACGAGAAATGGGCCGTCTTCTCACGCATCTTCCCATTCACGGAGCAGGAGTCGCAGATCCGCGGACACGATTCCCAGGACGTGCTGCTCCTCGGGCCGAGCTCAAGCGTGCTGCTGACGCCACAGTGCGCGCACACGATCGGCGACACGGGCCTCGCCGACCTCAGCACGCCTGTGACTCTCCTCGACTCGGAGGGGTCGGTGGGCGGCGGGAAGACGGTGCCCGTCTCGGCGCTGCCCTCGGGGGTGCGCCATCGGCTTTTCCTAACGTGGGGGCACGAGAGGTCGGCATTCGCGTCGCAGGTGGCGCATTGGGAGCGGCCGCTGCAGGCGCTCCTCGATGAGACAGAGACGCGCGCCGCGCAGGTCGGACGTTTCTTCTTCGGGTTCGTCACTAACCGCAGGGTGGTCGTTGAGAACTGGCTGCGTTACCCGGGCGCTCCACTGGACCCATCGTACTACAACGAGCTGCTCTCGAAGGCGGTGGCCATGAGCACCGAAGAGGAGGCCGCGCGCATGCTCCTCGAGCCGGAGCCCTCACCTCGCGGCACCCGCTCCGTGCAAGTGTCCATCGACATCGGCGGCTCGGTGACCGCTTAAGGCGTGAGCGCGAGTGCGCCGCCTCGTGCAGCGGTGGCTTCCTCCGCGCTCCGGGAGTATTATGCTATCTGACTCACTATCAGCCGGAGAGCGCGACTGCGTGGGGAGACCACGTGGAAGGAGCTGAGGCGCGCTCCGGGAGGGGGGGAGGCAGCAAACACCGACTTTCGGTTCAGCACGGCAGGGCCCCGCGTGCTTCAGGTCCCCGCGTGCTTCAGGTCTGAGAAACTTCGGAACTTCATCGTTACACAAAATAGGAAGATTCGAGGGAATCGTCTGATTCTGCGAATGCCGCGCGCGTTGCGCACGAAAGAGGACCCGCCCGACATGGATGCCACAGCGGCGGCCCCTCCGAGCCCCAACACCGCCAGCATTGATGCCACGCCGTCGCAGGCCGACGCCATGTCTCGAGTCCCATCGATGACGTCATTCGTCG
>PJAB01001347.1:0-15174 GCA_002887195.1 Chrysochromulina parva
CGCTGCCTCCGCCTCGGCCGCCTCGGCCGGCTCGGCTAGCTTCGACGCGGTCGCGCTCAGCTTGCGCTTGCCGCCCGTGCGTCGCCAGTCCTTGCCCTCCTCTTGCCACGTGAACCAGTCAACCCACTCGTCGTCATGGAGCATACGCGCGCTGAACCAGCCCGTCTCTGGGCCGATGCTGGTCACCGAGACCACCGTCGCAGGTCGCCAGAGCGTCGCCCCCTCCTCGTCGACCTCAATCTCGACGCGATCTCCCTCGCGCGGCCACCTCCACCACGTGGGCGGCGGCGGCGGCGGCGGCGGCGGCGGCACGCCGCTACCGCTCGCTGCGCCCCCCTCATCCACAGCCTCTCCGTCCATCTCGTCGTCCTGAGACCGCTTGGTGCTCACGACGGCGCCCCCCCTGGCACGTGGCTGGCCGTCGATGGCGCCACCCGCGAGCGCCCGGCTGGCGTTTGGATACTGCTTTATTAGGCACCCCGGCCTCTCGCCCTCGTCCTCGACAGAATGGTGACCATCACGGCGCTGCGTGAGGAAGGCAAACCTGATGACCGAGAAACGCAGTGGCACTCAGTGGCACTCTGAAGCACTCAGAGGCACTCGGTGGCACTCGGTGGCACTCAGTGGCACTCAGTGGCACTCGTGGCACTCGGTGGCACTCGGTGGCACTCGGTGGCACACAGCGGCACTTCGCGTACCACCAGGAGGATTGCCATCGTTCCCCACAGACGTTACACTCGAGCGTGTCCTCAGCGTCCTCGCATGCACGGCCCACGCCGTTACATCTCCACGTGGGCTTCACACACGCGGGCCTCGCATTGCCCTTGGCCGGCTTACGCACCTTGGATGCATGCAATTCCTTGAGGTCCTCGGCATCATCGCCCAAGTCATCTTCCACGTCCGTCGCCGCCGCTTTCGCGTCAAGGCTCGTCTGCAAGAGGGGGAGTCACATCAAGTCACGTCAAGTCTCATCCAGTCAAAATCAAGGTTCGCCTGTACTATAGGAAGGACAGTCGGCAGCAAGACGTGGGCCTCAGAAGCACTACGTGGCACTCAGAAGCACTACGTGGCACTCAGAAGCACTACGTGGCACTCAGAAGCACTACGTGGCACTCAGAAGCACTACGTGGCAGTCAGAAGCACTCCGAGGCACTCAGAAGCACTACGTGGCACTCAGCGGCTCTCTCGCGACAGTCGTATTCACACCTCGAGCAGCTGGGCGAGCTCCTCGGCTGTGAATCGGCGCTGCGGCAACGCCGAGGCCGACGCGGCCGACACGGCTTGCAAAGGCGGCAGCGCGCTCGCGTCTGCTGGCAACGGCAGCGGCGCGGGCACCAGCAGCACGGGCGCATTGCGCGGCTGCCCTGGCAACGGCTCTCCGAGCATCCCGAGGGCGGTGCCGCTGGGGAGTTCGTCCGGGGTCGCGAGGCGCCATCGCACGCCGTCGAGGTCGGGGCACTTGCCAGCCACGGCGAGCTCACAGCGCGCGTAGAGCGTGGCCGCATCGAGCAGGTGCGGCCTGGGGCCTCTTGCTAAGTCCGCCGCGTCCTCGCAGTACGGGCAGAACCAGTTGCCTTCGGGCAGTGGCTCCTGCAGTGGCTCTTCGAGGCAGGCGAGGTGCCATGCTTGGTTGCAGCCGGCTGTGTCGCAGAGCAAGATCTCGTGGCCGGATCTACTATCGCCCCCGCACCAGACGCAGAACGTGTTTCGGATCGGTTTCGCTGCGACACGGCCTATGGGATCATCCCACTGCCCGTTGGCTGCCGCATGCATTCGAATGGCCTCGGGGATGGAGCGTGCCTTTTCCCCATTTGGCCCATGGAAGGTGTGGTAGTTCTTCGAGTTGGCATGATGCAGGTGCTCCCTCCATCCCGGGGGAAGCACCCGGCGACGACGCGCGGACCTTGCCATGCCGTGTGCACCCGTCTCCACATCCACATCCACTTCCACCTCCACCTCCACAGCCTCAGTCGGCTGTGCGCCGTGGGCGCCCTCCGCCTCCGCTTCCACACGATCCGCTGCATAGGCTGCCGCATTCGATTCCTTGTCCGCCTCTTGTAACTTGCACGCTGCCGCTCTATCTGCAGCCACCTTCTCCTGTGCTGCCATCTGAGCAGCTGCCCTTTCGGCAGCGCGAGCGGCGGCTGCCTTCTCCTTCTCAGCTTTGAGGCGTGCCCGGGACGACGCCTCGTCGCGTTCTGCCTCGAGCCGCGCCTGCTTCTCAGCCTCCAGCTCTGCATGCCGCTGCGCCCTCTCGGCCGCCGCCTTGGTGGCCGCGGCCGCTGCGCGCTCCTCGCGTGCCCGCTGCTCGGCCGCCGCCCTCTCGGCCGCCGCCTTGGTGGTCGCGGCCGCTGCACGCTCCTCGCGTGCCCGCTGCTCGGCCGCCGCCCTCTCGGCCGCCGCCTTGGTGGCCGCGGCCGCTGCACGCTCCTCGCGTGCCCGCTGCTCGGCCGCCGCCCTCTCGGCCGCCGCCCTCCGCTCTTTAGCCTCCTCCGCGAGTCGGTTGGCGGTGATCTCCCAAGGCATGAGCTCCTCCTCGTCCTCTGCGTGCCTCGAGAGCTCCACCTTGGCTTTGGCCAGAAACTCGCGCGTCCTGAGCCGCTGCTCCTCCTCTTGCACCCTGGCCAACTCTTCCGCACGCATCCTCGCAAGCCGCTCGCGCTCGCGCTCGACCTCGTGCTGCTTGCGCGCCGTGTCGGTTTCGTCAGGCGCATCTGCGCGAGCCTCGTGGACAAACGTGGTGCGGTTGCTGTCCCTGGATTCCTTGCCCGACCCCTTGGACATGGATTGTGACGCGCCGCGATCGCGATGATGACGATGGCCATCCCCATCGCGCCTCGACCTATCGCGATCGCGATCGCGGTCGCGGTTGCGGTCGCGGTCGCGGTCGCGGTCGCGGTCGCGGTCGCGGTCGCGGTCACGGTCGCGATCGCGATCATGGTCCCAGTCCCGATCACGGTCGCGGTCGCGCCGATCCCGGTCGCGATTCCCGTACGGGAACGGTGGTGACATGGTGGATGCAGAAGCACGTGGTGGTTGCAGAGGCAGCGGCGCGGGAGCGGGTAAGTGGAGAGGCGCCCGTAATGGCATCAGAGGCAGAGGCGCTATTGTGGGTAAATGAAACAGCGGCTCCATGGGTATTGTGGGAGGGCGCATCGGCGGCGGTGGTGGCGGCGGCATCATTCGCGGCGGTGGCGGCGTGGGCGCCAGCTCTGGCATGTCGGCGCGGCGCCAGGGTTGGGCACGAACGCCAGAGACTGTTGATGAGCTGTTCGCTGTGGGCGTGGGCGTCGGTGCCGCCGTGGGCGTCGGTGCCGCCGTGTGGGTCCGACCGTGCACCGAGTGGAAAGAGTAGCCTCTGCTTGCCTCTGGAGCATGATCAGCCTCTACTTGCGATACGGACTCAATCGCAGCGCGCGAAGCCAGGGCAGCAGCCGCGACGGATTTCCGATAGGCGGACATTGAGAGAATCCGTCGCGGACGGCTCCGAGGACAATGGACTCGGAGGCGGACGGCTCCGAGGACGCCCTCGAAAGTTTCGTCGCGGACCTCAAATTACCCCCCCCACTTCGGGCTTTCTTGTTTTCGCATCGAGAACTGGCTGTTAATACTCGACCGCCAACGCCAACGCCAACGCGACCGCCAAGGCGCAGGCCTCAGGCGCGGGCTTCTTGCAGCGTGATACGCGAATCATACAAGCCGCTCGATTTACATGCGGTCACGAGCCCCTTAGGCCGGTCTTGCCGCCGCTGAGGGCCAGCGCGCCTCGCAACCAGCGCTCGAAGACAGCGAGCACCGCGACACTGAGCGCGGTGAGCCGTGCGGCCTGTACGACATGGATGACACGTCCCCAGGCCGTGAGAATCGCTCCGAGCCTCTCATCCGAGGCGTGCTCCGCCGTGCAGTCGGCACCCGCGGCGTTGGAGGACGGCGCGGCGCGCGCCACGGCGCGGAAGCCCATCTCGAAGCCGTACCGGCCGCGTACGAGCAGGTCGTAGCCGGGTACGAGGAGCAAGTACAGCAGCGTTGCAGCGAGCATCGCCGACGGAAGCCTGAGCGGCACGAGCAGCAGCGAGCGAGCGAGCGGCGGAAGCACGAGAGGCGCCGTCGGCGCGTACGGGAGCAGCTGGAGCGCGTGCAGCAGCGCCGGCAGCGCCTCGAGCGCATTGTCGACGAGCGTGCCCACCGGCTGGTCAAGGACGATCGAGAGGGCCGAGAGGAGCAGCCCCGTGAAAACTGCATAGTAGACGAGAGGGCCGACCAGGGGCGAGGCGGCCTGTACGACATGGAGTAGCAATCCAGCGAGCGCGAAGGGCGCACCGGGTGCGCGCGCGCCCCGACCAGAGGCGTCCTTATTAGGTAGGTGCGCCGTCACGTGCGCCGTCTCGGGCGCTGCGCGAGGCGAGCTGCTGTCCTCTGAGGCACCGTCACGGGCGCCTCCGCTCGTCTTGGATTCGCGAGGGCTGCTCTCGGGCAGCCGTTCGCGCATGCCCACCGCGCCCGGGCCGCCGCCGCCGCCGCCGCCGCCGCTGCCGCCGCTGCCGCCTCGCCTCCGCCGCCCACTCGTGCCGCTCTGGTCAGCCATGGAGGCGAATGTGGCACCGAGGGTCCAGCCCAGCCAAGTGGGCGTGGGCACGCCTGCCGCACGTGGGCCGACGGGCAGCATGCGCGGAGGGCGGCGCGGGTCGAAGCCGCCCGCCATGCCCCAGCTGCCGCCGATCGGCGGTCGGCCGCTCGTAGGAGCGCGCGCGAAGCTGCCGCCGCCGCTGCTGCGGCGGCCATCGGCAGCATCGGAGGGCTCGCTCGCGTTCGTGCGCGACCAGGGCTGCGCGCCGCCAGCCGCCTCCGCGGCCTCCGGGACGCGCTCCATCTCGCTCAGCAACCCGTTCCAGCCGTGCTGCGCTGGGAAGTCGACTATGCACCGGTCCTCGTGGTACCAAACGAGGCGGCCGACCGACTGAGGCGTTGCGTCGCCCCAATCAAACTTGGGATGCTTGACGTCCGGTCGCACCCGCACCATGTCGCCCACCGATGGATCGACCAACACGGGAGGGCCCGCCTGGGCTGGAGCCACGGGAGGGCCTTCGGGCACCTTTACCTTGGCCTCGAGGGATGCCAGCAGTGTCTTTAGGCTCGCGAGCGACTCGAGGAGCGAGGGCTCTTTCGAGGTGCCCCCGCGCAAGCGCGCAAGCGTCGCGTGCGGCAACGCGCTGGTCGTGGCCACCACGAGCATGACGCAGACCTGCTGGCTGCTAAGCATTCCGTCCGCGATTTTCTCCTTTCATTCACATGAATTTGAATCGACGAAATCGAGCTGCCGGCCTTCGAATTCAGCATCAGGACTCATCTGGTCGGTTCCACTCGCTTGATGATCCTCGTCATTTCCTCGAGCATCGCGACTGAGCGCAGCGCAGCGCTCTCTCGTCCTGTGCCTGCTGTGCCCGTGCGGAGCCATGACGCGCGAGGGTAAGATCATGCAGCTCGCCAAGGGCATGCGCGGGCGCGTGAAGCACTGCTACAAGCTCGCCATTCGCCGCGTGGAGAAGGGGCTGAAGTACGCATACAAGGGCCGGAAGATCAAGAAGCGGATCACACGACAGGAATGGATTGGGCAGCTCTCAGCCGGCGCACGTGAGCACGGCATGGTGTACTCGTCGCTGATCCAGGGCTGCCGGCTCGCGGCGGTCGGTGTCGATCGCAAGATGATGGCCGTGCTCGCGCAGAAGGAGCCTTATTCATTCCGAGCGATCGTCGAGGAGGCCAAGGCGGCGCTGCGAAAAGTAGTGCTGCGTGGGCCGGCACGTGAGCTGCCGCAGCCTTCCATCGTGCCCGATGCGGCAGCCTCGACGCAAGTCGACCGTGGCATAGTGCCCCGGTATGAGGGCCCGCCTCTCCCAGACTATCCACGGCGGTATAAGACTTTCTCGTAGCGACGGGGCTCTCGCGCGCCCGCCCTGGGCGTCTCGGCTCTGGGTCTCAGCCTACGTAACCGTAACATACTAGATACAGCGAAGTTAGTACGAATGTGTTCAAAGAAAAACGTCTTCGAAATTATGGGGAATCGCGGCCGTCTCAGGACTCCGGGGCCACTGGCTTAATACCGTCGACGTGTCGGACGCACCCCTTGGTAGGGCCCCTTCGGCCGCGACCAAGCGGAAACGGTTCGATGCAACTTGCAAGCAATGGGAGCCTCCTGTGCGCTGATACGCTCCAGCAGACCCTTGAGAGCCAAGTTGCTCACTCTCTGCCGCCCCGCAGCGCCCGACCCAGCAGCGACGAGTTGAGCTCAAAGATCGCCCCGCCAAGGCGCGCCGAGATCTCATCGAGATCCTCATGAGTGACGCCGAGCTCCTCGAGGGCCTCGACGAGCAACGTCGCCTCGGTCGCACGGCGCGAGGCGTGGGCACGCTCCTCGCGCAGCACGCGCTCGAGGAACGCGCGCGTCTTGCTCTCCTCGAGCCTCGCCTCCGTGGCCTCCTTGGCCTCAGAACGCGCCTGTGCCAGCTGCATCCGAAACGACTCCAGCTGCGCTTGTGCCTGCGCCGCCTGCGCCGCCGCCGCGCGCTCGGCCTCCCGCGCGCGCGCCGTGTCGTGCCGCGCGGCAGACAGCTCCTCACGGCACGCCGCCAGGTCCGCCGCGCCCGCCTGCTTCACCCGCGCCACCGTCTGACGGGAGTCCTCTAGTTGCGACGCCAAGGTCGCCGCTCGCTTCTCCGCGAGAGCACGCCTCTCGGCGTCCGCCGCGGCGGATGCGACGGCGCGCTCCTTGATGAGGGCGGCCTCGCGCTGCTCGCTCTCGAGGCGCGTCTTGGCCGCGCACGTCAGCTCGCGCGCCTGCCGCCGCTCGCTCGCCGCCTGCACGCGCGTCGCGGCCGCTTCAATGTCTCTCTGCCGGTACGCTGCCTCGAGTCGGAGAGCGACCGCCTCGCGCTGCTCGGCGCTGAAGACGATGAAGCGCCATGACATGAAGGCGCGATTGAGCCCGCGCGCGACGCTCCAGCCGTGCACGGCGCGCAGCGCGCGCAGCCGGAGCACCTCGCGGCTCGCCATCTGCAGCTCCTCGACTCGCCGTTGCAAGCGCACTTGGACCTCCTCGATCCCCACACGCATCTCGTCGAGGCGGCTCGCGCCCTGGGCGGCGAAACGCCGGTAGGTGCGCGCGATGCTCAGCGCCGACGCCTCAGCCTCGCGCGCTGCCTCACGCTCCGCTTCGGCGTCGAGCAGCTCGAGCGCGAGCAAGCGAAGCTCGCATGCGAGCACGCGGGTCTCCGCCTCGCCTGCAGAGGCCGAGCTGATGGCGTACGAGTGCTCCTCGCGCATCCTGAACAGCTCCGCCCGTGCGCCGTCGAGCTCGCGCAGCGCTGCCGCGTGCTTCTTCGCGCTCTCCTCGAGCGCCGCATGGGTGCGCCGTTCCAGCTGCGCTCGGTCCTGGCTGTCGCTCGTGCGCGAGGCGTGCAGCGTCTTGATGACGCGCTCCAGGTCGAACACCTCGCGCCGCAAGAACTCGACCTCACTCGCATCGTTCTGGCGCCCCGGAGATCTTTGCCTCCTCGGTTGGCCTCCGGCGATCGTGAAGAGCCCAACCTCCATAATTTTCGTGCTCACCAAGGCGCCATTGATGTCACTTCCTCATCATCACCGTGGTCGTGCATTCCGGAGGACGGTCCACTCGCGGACCGCAACGGTTGCATCGCGTTGAGTCGCGTTACCTGCCGTCGCTTTCCAAATTTTCCGCACGAGGACGCCAAAGGCGCCGACAGCCTCCGTCGCGCGGACAGGTGGTGCGCGCGCGGACGTCCAAATTTCAGCGTGTCCGCGGTCCAAATGGTGCGACAGGTCTACCAACAACCTTCCACCAAAAAGGCGATAGCCGCGGTGGCCGACGCGTGCGCTGCGATCGCGCCACTGGCCACTTCGGGCCTGGTCATCCGTGGCCGCGACCTCGGCGGCATGACCAAGACTGAGGAGTCTGTGGCCGACCTGATTGCAAAGGGGGAGTTGCGCGACAAGGAGGGTAACCTTGTCGACGAGGAAGGCAAGCCGAAAAAGGCGCCCATATTACGAAATGGAAAGTGGGTCTACGAAGTTGCTGCTGCCCAGAGAGTACGGAAGCACGCAAACGCGAGCCCAGAGCGGCCGCGTCCTTCAGCCTCCACCGCCGATGCTGCCGCTACCAATCCAGCTCCGGAGTGGAGGCCGCTGCCCAACGGGTGGAAGGAGGCCCAGACGGAGACGGGCCGCACCTACTATTACAACATGGAGCTGAACGAGAGGCGGTGGGATCGGCCAGCTCCGCCCGACGCCGTCGTGCCGCCCGACGGTGCGTCGAATGTGCCTGAGGCGGTCGTCGTGCTCGCGCAGCAGTTCACAGACACGCGCAGCTCCGCCGCTAAGCTCGAGCGCCTCTTCGGTGAGCATGCGAACAAGCAGGCGGTGCTCGCCGGCGCGGCGACCAAGCGAGCACCCTCACCCGTGCGCCGCTGGCAGCCAGTGGACACGGACCAGGGACATAGCCTCTCTCCGACACGTGAACCTCTGGCGGGGCCCGTGCGCCACTGGCCCGCGGCCGCCGGTAACGCGGGAGGGCTGCGCCCAATGAGCGATCTGGCTAGCGATCTCGATCTGGCTAGCGATCTGGGCGACGGCGCCTCGTCGCTGCTGATCCCAGCCCCCTCCTCGCCAGCCGCCACGCGCTCGCGTTCACACTCACGTTCACACCCTCCCGCGTCGGAGTACGAGGTCCTCGGCACGCCGCCTCGGCTTGGCGCAGCCGGCCATCCGCCGCCGCCGCCGCCCTCGCGTGCCTTGGAATTGACGGCTGGTCTCGTGCGCTTCAGCGCCGAGGGCGTGCGACGTGAGACAGCCAACGGCGCCCAACACGCCGCGTCGTCGACGGTTTCGTCGACGGTTTCGTCGACGGAGGCGTCGGCGGAGGCGTCGGCGGAGGCGGCGAGGCAGGGGCGAGTGCGCGCGGCGCTCGCCTCGACGCTGCCGTTGGGTCTCGCACCGCCACCGCCATTGAGCCTGCCCTTCACACCGCCAGTGTCGGCACGTGGTGTGTCGACCACCACGCATGCAATCCCTGCCGCGCCCGCCACGATGAGCAGCTCCGTTCACACTCACAGCTCCGGAAGCGCTGGCAGCGTGCGCTTCGCGCCCGATGGTACTGTCTCCTCGTCGGTGCCGCCGAGCGCTGTCCCGAGCGCTGATGAGGAGGTGCTTGCGACGGGCGGCCGTTCACGACCGCTCACCAACATGAGCGGCGGCAGCGGCGGCGCCCACAGCAGCGTTGGCAGCCGCCGCGCCGGGACGGCGCCGCGCGTCAGCTTCGGCTCAGACGGCGCCCAGAACGGCGCCACCCTCAGCCCGGGCGGCAGCGCCCAGAACGGCGCCCCCAAGCTCGGCCTCGGCCTCAGGCCTACGGGTGACGGCGACGAGAAGGCCCCCGGTACGAAGATGCTCCCGCGGGAGTGGGATTGCCAACTGATGGACAACTGACGGACAACTGATTGCCTCCGTAATCAGGTACGAGGATGCTCCCGCGCGGAGGGGGCTTGCTGGCCAAGCTGGGGGAGGCGGATCGGGCGCCGTATCGGGCGCCGTTAGGCTCGCCCCTTCGCTCGCCGCTACGCTCGCCGCTGCGCCGCGATCTCGAGCGCGATCTCGGGCCGCCGCACGCGCTGCCGCTGCAGCCGCACGCGGCGTACCTCAACGCCGACGTGCCGCGACCATGGCGGGATGAGCTCGCGATCGACCTGAGCGGCGGCTCGGCGGGAACGCTGGGCGCGGCCAGCGAGGCAGCCATGAGCGGGCGCGACAGCCGCAATGAGATGCGGCTACGCAAACTCGTGATGCTCGGCGACGGCCGACGCAAGCCGCGCCCGTCGACAATCCTCTCTCCGAGCATCACCAGCGCTGAGGACTGGGCCTCCTCCGCCGCACGCACGTACACGGAGCTCGCGGCGCTCTCGGCGGTGCTTGGCGCCGGCCCGGGCTCGTTGGTGGCTTCCTCGGGCGGCTGGCGCGAGGCGCCGGTACGCCTCGTGAGTGCGAAGTTCCTCATCGAGCTGTGGCAGAATGGGCAGCCGTTACCATCGCGCCAGGAGGCGCCCGAGCATGCATTCGTCGATCGGCCGCCCGACCACTGCCGCATCATCGTCCTTAGTTGCCCGTGGCTCGAGGAAGGCCATCCCGGCGCTCTCCATCTCGCTACGGTCGCCCCGCTGCTGAAGGCCATGCTCGACGCCCAACACGGCGCCTCGACCGGCATCGAGCCTGGGCGGCAAGGCGCCCAACACGGCGCCTCGACCGGCATCGAGCCTCTGCCGGTGGCCGTCTTCTGGGACTATGTGTGCATCTACCACGACGCGCCAGGAGTGATGCCCAGCCGCGCCGTGGCCAAGCTGCACGCCCAGGGCCTCGCCGCTTGCCCGGCGCTCTTTGCACACGCGCAGACGACCGTTTGGTTGCAGACGTGCCTCTCCCCCCGCGGCCCGGGCGCCCAGCACGGCGCCCTGCCCGGCACGCACGAGGGTCATCACGAGGGCGTCTATGAGCTCGATACGGCCACGTACCTACGCTCGGGCGCGTGCCGTGTGCAGCTCGCCCTCGCAAGCCTCTACACGCCGCCCAACATGGTGCTCGATCTTGGGCGGCTGCCGTGGAGTCTCGAGCTGCGCACGCTGCGCGACTTTGAGCGGGAGGTTGTTGGGGTGTGCTCGCTCAGCTCGCCGCCCGCGCATGCGTTCCAGCTGCGCCTGCGCCCACCAATGCTCCCGCTGCGCCTCGAACGCGAGCTCGAGACGGCGCGTGCGCTGTTCACAGACGGCGCGGAGCGCAAGGCGGCGCTCGACGGGTACGTGCGTGCCTTCGAAGTGCTCGTCGGCTCAGTCGAGGTCCTCTGGTCGCCACTGCTCGGCTGGGGCGACCACGAGGCTGCTCTGCTCGCGGAGATATTGCCCCTCTGCCCACGGCTTCGTCAACTCCAATTGGCAGGCAATCCCATCACGGATGAGGGCTTCAGAGTGTTACTGCCCGCACTGCCATTCGGCTTGGAGGCGCTCGATGTGTCCGCCACGGAGCTGACCGATGCGGGCGCACACATGCTGGCCCGCAGCCTGCCACCAGGCCTGCGCTCTCTCAACCTCGACTATCTGCCGCGGCTGAGCACGGCCGGTATGCTCGAGTGCGCCACCCGGCTCCGGCCGCCCGAAGTGAACCCCACTGGCGTGATGTCAAGGCTCATCAAGCTGCCCGAGCAGCCGCCGCGCCTCGTCGCCGCCACCGGCGCCGCCGCTAGTGACCCATACGGCCCGCACCCCTCCTTCCTGCCGCCAATGCCCTCGCCCCCCTCGCAGCCCACGGCGTATGATCATCTCTTCATGGTGGCTCTGCTAGGCGACGCGGGCTGCGGCAAGTCATGTGCCCTCAAGCGCTTCGCCGAGGACACATGGCTGGACGAGGGGCCGACCATCGGCGTCGAGATGCGCATGCGCTCCCTCCTTGTGCGCGCGAAGCACACGGTGGTACGCCTGCAGCTCTGGGATGCCTCGGGCGCTGAGTTGGGCGGATCGGGCGCCGAGTTGGGCGGACCCTCGTCGCTCGACTCAATGTGCGTCGGCGTGCACGGCGTCGTCGTCATGTACGACGCACAGAACCGCTCCTCTTTCCTCTCCGTGCCCAAATGGATCGAGCGCGCCGAGGCTCTGGCGCCGCACAATGCGAGCCGCTTGCTGCTCGGTACCAAGTACGACAAGTACGACTCGAAGCCCGCTTCCGACGACGCGGCCGCGGCCGCGCACCGCTCGGCGCGCGGCGCGAGGGGTGCGCCTGCCCCGTCGAGAGCGACGCCCGAGCGAGTCGATGCGCGCGAGGCGTCGCGTCTCGCCTCGAGCCACAAGATGCTCTTCGCCGCCGCGTCCGCGCTCGAGGGCAGCGGCATCGACGAGGCCTTTGCGATGCTCGCGGAGCACCTGCTCGCCACACGTGAGGGGTCCGACGCGGAGGCCGAGCAGCGGCTGGCCGAGGTGGCGCAGCGGCAGAGGTCCCCGCTCAGGCCGCTCGAGACGGCGCGCAGGCCGCTCGAGACGGCGTTCGAGACTCGAGATCGAGATCGAGATCAAGATCGAGGTCGAGATCGAGATCGAGGGGCTCGCGAGCGATCGCGCTCGCCCACGGCGCGCCGTGTTGAGCCTGGCCCGCTGTCGGCAGGCTCCCACAACGGCTCCCTCAACGGCTCCCTCAGTGGCCCCCTCAACGGCTCCCACAACGGCTCCCTGGGCGGCTCGCGATCTCCCACCAGGTCA
This sequence comes from Chrysochromulina parva, assembly GCA_002887195.1. Taxonomy (NCBI): domain Eukaryota; phylum Haptophyta; order Prymnesiales; family Chrysochromulinaceae; genus Chrysochromulina; species Chrysochromulina parva. The sequence continues at coordinate 12,306 of PJAB01001347.1, forward strand.
GCCGGCTCGCGCTCGGGTTCGTTCGGCACCTCGCGCTCGCGCACCGCCACCCGCCCCAGCGCGGACGCAGAGAGAGAGCTACAAGCATTCCTCAAACGGTGCATCCAATGCTTCCTGCCGCCGCCGCCCTTCGCGCGCCCCCGAGCCACTTCGCCAGGCCGCGGCGCCATGATGATGGTGCCCGCGCAGCGCTCCACCGCCGCCGCCGCCAGTGCTGCCAAGGCGCGCGCACGCGCGCGCAGCCCCACGGTAAGGGGGTAGGACCTACCCCCTTACCCACGGGCTCCTCGCAACACGTGCGCCCGCTCAGCTGCCCGCCCGGCCTCGCTGATACCCTCGCAGCCCATACGAGTCACGTACACTAAGTATTCTCTACTCACCGCGCGCAGCCCGGCCCCGGGTTTTAATTGTTTTTTTGAGGTCGTGGTTCGACGCTCTGCTCGTCTGTAATGTCGGATCTGTCGTGATTCGACTTTCGACGTTTCGAGATTCGCGACGCCGGGCGCACGAAGCTTGGATCCGAGCTTGGTACATGGTAGCTTGAAAACACACCGGAACAGGTAACACTAACAGGAGGCAGGTACAGGTAGATCCAGAGCCGCGCGGGAACGCCTTTCGCGTCGCTCGCTCGCGTGCGTCGCCATGATCCACGCCAGGGTTTGATGTGCCTGGGACGTGCATACGGCCGCACCCCCGCTCGGCTGAACAGTACGTAGTAGCCTAGTACACGCGGCTCGGGCGTCGGGGCTTCGGTCCTCGCTCTCCCAGTCTCGCGACTCGCCGCTCTCGCTCTCGGACGCTTCAGCGCGCACTTGCCGAGAAGCGCCGATACTCATCCGAATCGGTCCCAAGCGCAAGGCGTGCGCACTGTGCCGCGCGTGCGCCATAGAGCTTGGCGCGGACCGCGTCGCCCATGCCCTTGCAGTGTCGGCTCGCGCAGTCTAGCGTATCCCATGCTAGGGCGGCGTCACCCTCAGCCTCGAGGAGTCCTAGCCGCTCCTCAAGAAGGTCGACGCCTCGCTCAAGACGGCGCCTGCTCACCTCGAGCAGCGCGCGCCGCCCTGAGGGGAACGCGGACGCCTGGACCAGCAACCTCTCGAGATCGCTGATCTCATCGCTGCTCGCTCCGGCGCCGGCGCCGGCGCCGGCACCGCCACCACCGCCATCGACACTAGCACTGTCACCGCCAGCCCGTTCGCACACAAGGCTTGCTACCTCTGCCCTGAAGCCATCGACGCTGATGGCGCTCGCAATCTCGTGACGGAGCTGCAGCAGCCGGCGCTGGCGCGCATCCGACTGGGCGAGAGATGCGCCGCTCAGCTGGCACCGGGTGCAGCGGCACTCGAAGCCAAAGCTCGAGGCGAGCTCAGCTCGGCGTGCGTCCCGCGGCTGGTCGAGCACCGCGAGATATGAGACCAGCAACTGCTCGCCGCGCTCGATGTCCCGGAGGGCAAACATCGTCTGGCGCCGGCGAGTCGGATTCCATGCGCCGTGCACGTTGGGCACGCAGGAATGGTTGAGGCGGCAGTACGTGGTGTAGACGGCGCTGCTTCGTCGCCCTGCATCCGCGGCGCGCGTTGGAGACGTGCCAGCATTTGTACCGTCAGTGGGGAAGGCGTTCGACAGCCAGATCCCATAGGCCGTCTTGACGTCGCCGTGCTCGGCGTTCTGGCAGAGCGCAAAGAAATGCTCGGCGGCCATGGGAGAGAGCGTACTGACGCGTGCCTCGAGGCTCGCCTTCGTCACCGGCTGCCCAGCTTCCAGCCGCCATTCGAGCAATGGGAGTTCGGCAAGTATGCACTCGCCGCGTTTCAAGGCACGCGTGGCGAAGGCACCCACACCACAGCCTGGAACATCTCGAAGTTGGACTGGGCAAGCGGCGGCTGCCGCGGCTTCCGCTGATTCGTGCGAAGCCTTTGTGTTGGCCAGCATCGCAGCAACAATCTCACGAGCCGAAGCGTGCGGCGCGGAAGCTTGGACGAGTGCAACTGCATCCCTCGTGCTCATGCCAACCGGCAGCTGTGCGATGAGCGTGGAGACGTCCTTAACCTTGGCATCTTTGAAGCACCACTCGGATGTGCCTGCCGTCGATTGGGCAAGCTCGAGAAGGGCCGAATGAGCCATGCCGTGTGGTCGCCTTGGTGTTCACTTCAGTATGATTACACACCAGCATTTCACAGCCAATGGTTAAATTCGTCACCCAAAACACTCACAGCAGGAGCGAGTGCGAAGGATCCTTGGTGTTCACGGCGATTTGCCTTAGGGCTTCGGGAGGTCGAGTGTCGAATAGCACCTGTTGCGTATAGTAATACGCATCTACTACCCGCATATGTACGCACCCATGCTCGCGTATATGGGTGCGTATATGTAGCGTAAATGCACCTACCTGCGTATACATACCCTGGTGTGCGCAAACGCGGGCGCGTGGGGTGCGTCTACGCACCTACCCGCGTATACGTACCCAGACGCGACGACGTCATGTCAGGTCGGCAACTCAGTGACTCAGCTGCTGAGTACAGTGCTGTGAGTTGCTATCTGTGGGTATCCGGGTCCGCGGCGACCAAATTGTACGACTTAGCACGAGTACATCTGCGACTTCTTGCTTCCCTTGCCGTCAGGGTCGTAAGGGTCGCGAGAACCGGTGCCTGAGCATGTGCCTGAGCCGAATGAGCCGGTGCCGGGAGGTGTGCACGTGTTGCTGCGGTCACCATCGAGATGCTGAAGGTCCGTGTCTCCGAGCTGTCTCCGATGGTGTCTCCGAGATTTTTGCCTGTACATTTTCAAGGATTCCGACGCCGATTCTGGCCGGTCCTTTCCCTTGCTCAAAGCAGGCGGCTTGAGCAACCTCTTCGCGATCTCACGGACGTCC
>PJAB01001348.1:0-15163 GCA_002887195.1 Chrysochromulina parva
GGTTGCCTCGCCATATCTACCACCGATTGTGCAGTCCTGTTACGATGTGTTGTCGTAGACGGGGCCCGTCGGTCACACCTCCGTCCATAGCGATAGAGGCCCTCATGCTTGGGGGCCCGGTGCGTGTGCGCGTTTGTGTTTCACAGCAGCAGCATGTGCTTAGCAGACGTTGCTTGACCATAATTCTTCAAAATTTCGTGGGACGTATGGCAAATGGCGTGGTCATACTCCCCGCCGCTGCCGTCATCGTCGTCGTCACCGGTGATATCCGTTTTTGACGGTGTTGAAGACTGGCTTTCCAATCATCCCGCATTCGCGCCGGCCGTGTCGATCACCGTCGTTACCTTTCTGATTGCCAGCGTCTGTACCTTGTACATTCGGCAGCGTTGGCGCTCTTATTTTGATGCGGCCTGTAAAGCAGCATTTGCCGAGGTGGACATCGATCACTCTGGGAGCATAGATAAAAATGAGCTCTACGTGGGCGTACTCGAGCTCTATCTGCAGCTTCATCGCTATGGGCTCAACATCCGCACGCCGCCTCGAGACAAGGTTGAGAAGCTCATGGACCTGGCGGATACAGATGGCCGTGGCCTCGAGCTCGAAAAATTCAAAGAGGTGATTGAGCCTTTGGTGCGCCAAACATTCGGCCGGGTGATCCTGCAGATCGCCCTCACAATCATTTGCCCGATGATTGCCAGCTACGTCACGTTCGGATTGCGATTCTGTGTGGTAACGCTGATGGAGTTTGGCCACCTGTCTACGCCGAGCCTCTTGAAAGCCTTAGGCGCCACTCTGCCAGCAGCTCTCGATGAGACGCTGCTCACGACGCTGCTCTTGCTAGTCATCGGTCCGGCCCTCTCCCTTTGCGACGAACACGTCGTGAAGGTGACTCAGAAGAAGATTCACAAGCAGACCACGTCCACTAGAGACAAGCCGGCAGACGCGGCCAGACCGTCATTAAAAGCCGACTCGAACCCAATGGCTTTTGTGGATGATCTCGGCAAAGGCGTCATCGACGTCATTGATGGTCTCGGGAAGAACATCCAGGAGCTCGGGCGTACTGTCCACCTACTGCCCAAGTCTGCGGGCGCCAAACCGAAGCCCGAGGGCGTCAAAAAGTCGGATTGAGGCATTGATTACTCCAGTTCGTTCGCCTTGCGGCCCTCATGTTGGAGCATGTGAACCTCATGTTGGAGCATGTGAGCCTCATGTTGGAGCATGTGAACCTCATGTGTGCTCGCCGCTCGGAGAGTTTCGAGTAACCGTTACGAGTGTCGAGTCGATCGCCGGGCGAACGATGATGGCGGAGGTGTGTATTATGTTAGTTGTTACCCGACCCATCGGTTTCGTGGTCCTTCTTACGTCTTAGCCTTACGTTCGACACCGTTTGCACCGAGGCCGACGCGACTCAGGTTGTCCATTCCGTCCCCGGGGTGGGGGCAAGAGGGCGTTGAGAGGCCTTGCGGGCCTAGCGAGCCATGGCCCATGCACCGCCTCCCGAGCCGAGACGTGGCGACGCCTCGCTGATGTCTTCTCACTGTCCTCAGTTCACCCCGATCGTTGCTGTGCCCGCTCCATTTCCGCCTGTCGGCGGGCGTCGCTCTCGGCTTGGCGCGCCTCGCGCAGCAGCTCGGCGACGCGTGCCTCAGCCTGCTGCGCCTCGGCGCGCGCTTCGCTCGCGTCGTTCTGGGCCTTCTGCAGCGCCGCGAGTAACTCGCTCTGATCGGGCGTCCGGCACGAGTGGAAGGCAGGCGGCAGTGGGGCGCTCGTCGCTGGCTTCGGGTGAGGGTGAAGGGCAGGCGGCAGTGGGGCGCTCGGCGCTGGCGGCCGCCAGCGCCCCTCCTGATGCATGCGGCACGCGAAGCGCGCGGCCTCACGAAGCCCACTAATGAAGGCGCCCGCGACGGTGGCCGGATGGGCGCGGCACGTGGCTTCGCCTGCCCAAAGAAGCGTGTCGTCCCAGAGAGGTTCGGCCATCAAGTCGTAGTCGCGGCTGGTCGCGCCAAGGGCGACGTGCGAGTAGACGCCGCGCGCGTAGGGGTCCTCGTCCCAGCGAGTGACCACCTGCTGCGTGGGCGCCGGCACCGCATCGGCACCGAAGATGCCGCGCAGGTATTCGAGCGTCGCCTCGACCGCGTCCTCGTCGCGCGTGGGAGCGCCATCGCGGCACGCGGCGCGCCCCGCATGCAGGACAAGCAGCATCGGCTGGCCCGTGCACCGCTGCAGGTTCCAAAATTGGAAGCCCTCGCCGCGCCGTTTGGACGTGGGCGCGCAAACGCCCCAGAAATCGCGTCGCCCCTCGAGGTCCTCCCAGAAAGCATGTGGGAAGAGCAGCAACACCTGTGGGGAAGAGGGTGGGGCGCCGTGGTGAGCACCTGCATGCAAGGCCATCGTGACGGAACTCGTCCTGTGGGAAGAGCAGCAATACCTTGTTGAGCGCGCCGAAGCCGAGCCGATCGATGGCACTCTGCTTACGCGGTGGCAACGGCGGGTCGAAGCGCACCATGCCCGCCTTGAGCACGCCCAGAGGCAGCGTCACCACCACCGCATCCGCATCCATACTGCTCCATGCCGCCGAGGCGGGTGGGGCGGGTGGGGCGGCGGGTGGGACGGGTGGGGCGGGTGGGGCGGCGGTAGGTGGGGCGGCAGGGGCGGTGGGTGGGGCCGCAGGGGCGGTAGGTGGGGCGGCAGGGGCGGCAGGGGCGGCAGCCGATGCGACGACCGATGCGGATGAGCTCGCGTCGGCGACGGGTGCAGTGGCGACGGGTGCAGCACTGATGTCGCTGGTAGCCAGGGCAGTGTCGGCAGCGTCTGGCGGCGCGGCTGGCGATGGCGCTGGCGCTGGCGCGGGCGCGGGTGCGGGTTCGGGCGCCGTCTTGGGCGCAGCACTCGTCCTGCTGTACTTGACCTGAACGCCGTTGGGCGTCCTCTCGATTGCATGCACGACGTGCCCAAAGCGCACGTCAAGGCCATTGGCCACCTTTTGGAGCAGCCCACCGTACCCATCGGGCAGCAGGTAGTGGCCGCCGCCAAAGTCGAACTCATCATCGGCGTCCCACCAGCGGTTGGAGAGCGAGGCGAGCACTGTGCCGTTGGCATACTCGAGGTTCGCCCAGTGCCAGTTCAGCAGCTGCGCGGGCAGCGGCAGCGGCGCCTCCGTGTCCTCGGCATCCTCCTCTGCAAACGCTGCCTCGCGCGCCGCCTTATCCGCGGCGGCCAGCCCACGCGCTTCCTTGCCGCTCGCGTCACCGCCGATGCGCTGCATCTCGCCGCGGCCGAGCGCTGGAAGCTGTGGCACCGCCGGTCGACTCATTGAGCGACCTGCGCTGTCTGCGGCGGCGCTGATGCTGCGGCCATTCGCAGCGGCGGGTGCGCCCGCGGCGGCGCCCGCCGAAGTCGCGGTTGCTCCGGCGCGATGAGCACTCGACACGATCGCGGGCGCCGCCTTCGGCAGCACAGGCGCGCCGCCGTTTGGCGGGATGTTGACACGCAGCTTCGCATGGCACGAGGCGCAGGCCGTCTGCACGACGCATCCCTGCGGAGGGCAATCCACCAGATGCAATCAGATGCAATCAGACGCAATCGGATGCAATCAGACGCAATCAGACGCAATCAACGCACCTGCGGAGGGCAATCCACCTTGAAGCGAAGGCTGGTGCCACAGCTGGTGCATGCGCACATGAACGTCCGACGATTGGCCGCGCCATCAGCGGCAGCGGAGGCCGCCGCGGCGGCGGCAGCAGCGGCAGCAGCGGCGGCGGCAGCGGCGGCAGTAGCGGAGGAGCAGCAGGGCGCAGCGGGGGCGGCAGGGGCCGACGGCGCAGCCGGAGCCGGCGCAATGGTGCGGCCATTGGCAGCAGCGGCAGCGGCGGCGGCGGCGTAAGCGGCGGCCGCGTAAGTAGCGGCAGCAGCAGCGCCGGCAGCGGCGGCAGTAGCGGGAGCCGCAGCGGCCGGGTTGGGCGCAGCGGCGGCGGCAGAGGCCGACGGCGCAGCCGGAGCCGGCGCAATGGTGCGGCCATTGGCAGCAGCGGCAGCGGCGGCGGCGGCGTAAGCGGCGGCAGCGTAAGTAGCGGCAGCAGCAGCGCCGGCAGCGGCGGCAGTAGCGGGAGCCGCAGCGGCCGGATTGGGCGCAGCGGGGGCGGCCGAGGCCGACGGCGCAGCCGGAGCCGGCGCAATCGTGAGCGTAGTAGGGTCGGCGGTGGGGGCATCCGTCGGAGTGGGAGCTACGGGAGATGCGAGCTCGGAAGATGCGAGCTCGGGAGAGGGAGCTACGGCGGTGGCTGAGGGAGCCTCGGCAGTTGCGGCAGCTTCCAGTACGTCTCGAGTCCACGCGGGGGCACCTCCACCCCCAGTGCTCACTACGCCATGCGAGGCTATGCCGTGCGAGGCTGCGGCACTTGCCATGTCGACGTCGACGTCGACCTCGTCGGCCGCAGGCGATGGCGGGCACGAGGGCGGCGGCGCCGTATCGAGCGGCGCCGTATCGGGCGGCAGCGGCAGCCCGCTCGCTACGGCGCTCGCTGGCGGCTCGGCCAGCGGTGGCAGACTCGAGGGCGGCGGCACGACCGCTGCGTGCGGCGATGCGCTCGGCGGCGGAGGGGTGGCCGAGCAGCACTGCACCGCGCAGCGGAAGCAGACGTCGAAATCACACGGCGCGCAGCTGAAGTGGCGCGAGCCCGCAGCCACAATGAGGCGGCAGCACGTCCCGTCGCACTTGAGCGCCTTGTCCTGCGATGCGCTCACTTGGAGCCGATGGCCGTTGGGGCAGAACCGCGGCGCTGCCTGCGCCGCCGCTGCCTCCTGTGCCTCCAGTGCGTCGGCCGCCGTCTTGGGTTGCGCGACCGGCGCTGGCGGCGGCGCACGGGACGGCGCTGGCGGCGGCGCCCGGTACGGCGCTGGCGGCGGTGCCGCGGCCTGCTGCGAGGCCAGCGGCGCGGGCTTGGCGGCGGGGATGGCGATGTCGAGCGTGGAGCCACAGTGCGAGCAGGAGGTGGTCACCTTGGGTGCCGTGTGCGAGAGCGGCAGGCTCAGGGACAGTTGGGTGCTGCACTGCGCACACTTGAAGAGGAAGGTGCGCGCTGTGCCGAGCGCACCGGAGGCGGAAGGGCCGAGCGCTGTGCCGAGCGTTGGCTGCTTTGCCGACGACGCCGCCTTCTTGGGTGGCGGCGCCTCGCGAGCGCCGTCGCGAGCGGCCCCCGCTGGCCGCTTGCCTGCGCCCTGTGCGCCGCGCCCGCACGTGTGCGCGACGTGCTTGCCGCGGCAGGCATCGCACCCGATGAGCGCCTTCTGCTCTTGATAGGCGACAAAGGGCAGGCAGTCCCTCACATGCGCGTGCGGTTCCCAGGTCGGCTCGAGGTAGCCGCGCCACTTGACCTGATACTCGAGACGGCTGCCGCCGCCGCTCGTGCGCGCACGCCGCTCACCTAGGATCGCCTCGACCTCGTACTCGTTGCTATCCCCGATGGGCCCCGGCGCGTGCTGCCCGCTCATGCTCTCATCATCATCGTCATCATCGAGGCGTGTGTGGTCCTCGAGCTTGGTGATGCGTGGGCCGGCGGCCGCAGTGGCCGCCGCGCCGCCGCCGCCCAGCCCGACGCCGCGGCCCGCACCGCTACTCGCAGCGCCCGCGCGCCCGCCGGCATTCTCCTTGCCCTCTGCGTCGGCCTCCTCCTCCTCGCGTTTGCGGGCGAGCTCCTCGAGCAGGACGGTGCGGCATTCGGCGGAGTACGCGCGCGCTGCCTCCTCTGCGGAATCAAAGATCTGGCCGACGCGCCTGATGAGGGGGGCAATCAGCATGCAATCAGCATGCAATCAGCATGCAATCAGCATGCAATCACGGTCGCGGAATCAAAGATCTGGCCGACGCGCCGGCGCTTGCGCCCGTAGCTCGACCCGTAGTTCGAATCGATGATGAAGGCCTCCCATTTATCGCCCTTGCCCGTCTGCGACACCACGACGCCCTCGAAGCCCGAGAAGGCCTTATGGGAGCGCACGAGCACCCGTGTGGCGTCCCCCTCTGGCAGGCAGCACAGTCGGTGCCTGTCGAGCCGATCGATGGACGCGAAGCAGCGGCCGCACAGCTCGCACGCATAGGCGGAGATCGCGACCTCGCCCTCGGAGATCACGAGCGAGCTACCGCCCAGGACGGCGCTCCGTGGGCCACTCGCGTCGTGGTGAGCCCGTCGCGCGGCCTCGTCTTGGGCGAGCTGCCCCTCGATGGTGCTGTACCACTCCTTGCGCTCGCGCAGGATGGCCCGCAGCCGGCTCCCGAGCGACACGTCGGCGAACGGCTCGGGCAGCGCCTCGGCCTTGCACATGTCGAGCATCGTGTTCCATTCGGCCTCGAGCGCCGTGTCGAGCGCATCGGGCACCGGCTGCCCCGTCGGCGTGTAGATGCGGCACTTCGGGGTCAGGCGATGCATGCGCGAGCGCGTCTGGCGCGCGATCATGGCGACCGGGTTGCCCTCGGTGCCCGTCACGACCATCGCGCCCAGGTCCACCGAGCCCATACCCATGGGCGTCTTCACATTCAAGGTGTGCACACGCCCGCCCGTGCGCTGACGCGCCTCGAGCACGATGACTTCGTGGCCGAGCATGTGGAGCTGGCGAGCCGCCGCGAGCCCCGCGGCACCCGCGCCGATGACGATGACGCGCCGACGCGCGGGGTTCGCCGTCGCCGCCGCCGCCGCCTTTGACGACGACACGGTGCTGCGGCCCGCTGCAGGTAGACAAGGGTGGTCGTCGAGGACGCCAAAGTTGAGGTAGCCGTGGTGCGTCAGGCACTCGTACACGGCGGACGCATCGGCCGCGTCGGCGCTCGTCGCGACGGACCGCTGGAAGGACGAGTCGAGCCCCTTCACCGACTCGGCAAATGTCAGGAACTTGGATGGATTCTTTGCAGCGCGGCCGAGCATGTGGTTACGGATCGATGTCATCCGCGAGGGCTTACGCCGTAGCGCGTCGGGGATCGCGCAGCAGGTGCGCTCAAAGTCTGCGAGCTCGTACGGCTGCAGGCCGAGCTCTCGGGCGGCAACGTCGTCCGTGCGCTGCGGCCTCGACTTGCGCTCATCTTCCATGTGGGCCAGTGCGGCCAAGATGAGAGGGTTGTCGTCGTTGTACGTGCGCTTCTCGCGCTGGCGCATGCTACGACCCCCGGCAGAGGAATCGTCGCCCTCTTCGTTGGCTGCTCGCTTGGAGGTGGACATGACGCGAAAAGCGAAGCAGGCCCGCGTCTGTGAGATCGCCGACACAAGGCAAGGTCAGGTCAAGTCAAGGCAGACTTGACTGACCGCCACAACCGAAAATCAAGTTCCAGAAAAGGTGCTCCGGAGGAGCGGCACGCACGTGTGCGACGAGATCGATGGTCACTCAACATTCATGTGAAGATCCGGTGTTCACACGAACTCACTCCCCGAAGCGCGAGAGGGACACACGGCTGGCGCACGGCTCTCCCGCCAAGCCATTCCTGCCCTCAGGCGACACCAGCGCAACTAGTCGCATGGGGCACCACGACTTCGTCGTGCCCATCCGATTCCTTGCACTCGTCGGCCACTTCTTCTCGGCGCTGCTCACGCTCTACGCCATCAAGGACAACTGCATTGTCGCTCTGCCTTTCTTGTACGAGCAATCAGATCTCGACAGTCTGGTCGGCTCCGCTAGCGCCGCCCTCGTCCTCTGCTTTTGCGTGCTGGCCATCAATGCTGTGAGCTTCTTTGGCGGCTTCTCAACGTTTGACCTCCCGATCAGCATCTTCCGTGAGTTCGCAAAAGTGCCTCCCCAGGCATCAGCCAGCGCCGCCGCAGCGTCGCGGCGCCCCTTCCCCGAGCCGCCACCCGTTGCGCGATCGCGCTCGAGGCTCACAGTCCCGTCCCGTATCGTGTCCCTGGCGCAGATATCTTCATGCACACCTTGGAAAGCATTCTGCTGTCGATTGTGGTCATTGCAAAGGGCCACTACTTGTACGTGTGGTTCATCGTGGGCATCGGCAACGGGTTGCAGCTGCTCGCGGAGGTCTACACGTTCACCACCGTGATGGTGCTGGGTAAGAGGAGGTGGTGAGGCTCATGTGGCGACTCGGTCTCGCTGTGAGCCGCTCTCTAGCGTGCGCGCTGCCGCTGGTGCGGACGTCGCCCAGGTCGCACGCGCGCGCGACTACCCTATTCGACGTTTCAGATGCCATGTCAGCCGCGTTCACGTAGCAGTTAACGCAGCAGTCTACACCCTTAGGAGCCATGTAGCAGCATTTTGAGATGTTGCCCTTGAAAGCAAATAATACATTACAAGTCTTGTGAAGTCTGCATGGAAGTCTGCAATTGTGTATTCGTCCATTCCCCCACCGCGCCGGGTGTTCCGTGTGAACATGCGACGCTCGAGACCGACGTGTATTTGCAGCGCGTTATTTGCAGTTTTGCACACACGCCACGTTAACCTCAACGGCCTGAGAGCGTGAGAGGAGACGTGGAGACCGGACCGCGGACCGAGCCGGACGCCGACGGAGAGTTCACACACGGCCCTGGTGCTGTGGGGCGCCGCCCGGGGCCTCACTGTTTGTGCGGTTCAGCTTCACCTCCTCCGGATGTGCATGGATGTGTACTTGACTTGACTTGACTGAACTGGACTTTGCCGTCCGTTCGTTCGAGGGAGGACAGGGAGGTGCTCGGCGAGAGCGTCAAGCCTCCCCGCCGACTCTCCGACTCTGGGCAAATGCCGACGCTGATGATCGACACCGTGTGTGGGATCCCTGCCTTCAAGGTCCAAGTCGGGCCCGACGAAACCATCCGCAGCCTGCAGATCAAGTGCGCCAAGGCTGCGCACGTCAACACGCTCACCTGGAAGAACATGAAGCTCATCAACAACAAGGAGGACGTCAGAGTGCGCCTGTCCCGCGGCCGGGTGTTCTTGAAACCAACGGACACGGTGGCCGCCCTTGGTTTGCAAAATGGTTCGCGGCTGATGCTGCACACCAGGAGCAGGCCGCTGATTCCCAACTACAACGGTCACCCGCTCGTGATGACGGCACCACTGCCCGTCTACTCCTTTGGCCGAGAAGACTACGACCTTTGGGTGAACGTATGCGCGCCCAATGGGCAGCGTCTGTTTAAGCTGAAGCTCACCTCCGAAATGAACACGACCAAGGTCCTCTCCATGGCCGTGAAGCAGGCGAAGCTGCGCGGCTTCGGTGACCTCGAGCAGGCGGCTGAGAACGGAGAGGTGAGGCTGACGCACAAGGGTGTGGAGATGAAGCCGGGCAAGTCCATCTCGGCGTACCACGTGCAGACTGGGCACGAGATTGACCTGCATGGTCTCGGGGAGCAGTATGAGCAGCCGTCCTCACCAGCACCTTCGCTGCTGCAACTGCTGCGTCCGGCCAGCACGAGCCACAATCTGCTCGCGCAACTCCAGGCGATGCCGAGCTTTGCACAGCATGTCGACGAGAGGCGTGCTGCGAGCCGCCCGGCCAGCGCTCGCCGGCCGAGCTCGGCTGGCATGCTGTTGAAGGAGCGTGCCACGTGGATGCCCGTGGGTGCGAATGAAGCCTTGCTATGACATGGCGACGTTCATGTTTGCACAGTGGGGATACAGTTGTCGATTCTAAAGTGAAGCTCTTTTCGCGGCGCGTTGTGTTGAGCACACCGCGATGATGGACGCCCACTTCGCGGAGCCACCAGCGTCGTTGAGCTGCGTCCTGCAGGCGCACGGCCTCGAGGCGCACCGCCACGCCATCGAGAGCGCCTTGCCGGATGCTGCGGCGCTGCATAAGCGCCTCAAAGCTGCTGGCGTGATAAGGATCGGCCGGAGGGTGTCGCTCGTTGCCACACTGCTCCGCATCGCAGCAGGCGTCGACGACGATAGCGCGACGCCAGAGGGTCCTATGGACGAAGACGTTTCGTTATCGCACGACTCGGCTCCTACCAGTCGCGAAGAGGATCTGGGTAGCGGCGATGGCAGTGTAGGGGTCATGGTCGACGCGCCTTCGAGCAGGGCCAGGGTCGCGGCCGACGACACACTCGAGTTAGACGAGGGCGACGATGGTGGCGAGGATGATATCAGCCTCTTCGACGCGAGCCCCAGTTCTCCTGAGCGCGATGATTGCAGCCTGTCGGAGACTCTGGAGGACTGGAAGGCCATCGAGGTCGACACGGACTCGTGCACTGACGCCGAGGCAGCCGAGTTGGAAGGACCGTCTGAGGTGGTGGCAGGGGAGGCGGCGGCGCCGCCGAGCACGCCCGCGCTGCGCGACGCGCTCAAGGCGGAGGGCAACGGGCACGTCGCCCGAGGTGACTGGCGCTCCGCGATCGGGTGCTACCGTCGCGCGCTCTCCATGACCTTCGGGGAGGAGGAGGAGGAGGAGGAGGAGGATCCGGTCGTGCTCGCGGCGCTCTGGTCGAACCTGTCGCTCGCGCTGCTGCGCGCGGGTGAGGCGGCTGAGGCGATCGCCGCCGCGGACGCCAGCATCAGCGTCCGCCCCGACTGGACCAAAGGTCACTACCGACGTGGCGTAGCGCTCTTGGACGCCGACTTACCCTCTCAGGCGGCGGCGAGTCTGGGGCGTGCGCGTGTGCTGTGCGAGGATGAGCGGGAGCGTCTCGCGGTCGATGTCGCCCTCGAGCGCGCCGCCGCCGCGGGCGCCTTCCGCCGTCGCGAGCCTGAGCCATCCACCGATGACGTCGCTGACGAGGCCGAGCCTGGCGGCGGCGGCGGCGGCGGCGGCGGCGGCATTGGCGCGCGGCTGCGGCTGCGACGGCCGCTATCCGAGGCGCGGCGCACTGTGAAGCCCCTGTGGGCACCGCGCTTCGCACCGACCGACCCGCGTCTTCGTGAGCACCTTCTGAGCGAAGGGTTCGCCGTGGTGCGCGGCGCCGTCTCGGGCACGCGCCTGGCCGCGCTGCGTGCGGAGCTCTGGGAGTATCTCGAGCTCGAGACTCCGATGCGGCGCGGGCGTCCGGAGACGTGGGGTGGCGTCTTCAGCGGCCCCGCGCACCTCGGCCTCCTCACATGGGGAGCCATAGGCCAAGCGACCCTCCAGTGGAGCGCGCGCACCGAGCCCGCTGTTGGCGCTGCTTTCGAGACAGTGTGGGGACTGTCCGGTGGCGACCCCCTGCTCACCTCCTTTGACGGGCTCGCGCTCTTCCGTCCTCCCCAACTGGACGCCACGTGGCTCACGCGGCCGGCACTCGAATGGCTCCATGTCGACCAAGGCTCATCCAAGCGTGGCATGGTGGGCATACAAGGGCAGCTGCTCCTGTATGACCAGGACGCGGCCTCGGGCGGGCTGGTCGTCGTCCCAGGCTCACACCAACGGCACGAGGAGCTGGTGCCCGAGCACCGGCGAAAGGACTACGTGCGCTTCGATGCGGACGATGCTCGCCTCGATGGCCTAGGGCCGGCGCGCCTCGTGTGCGCTGCCGCAGGTGACTTGGTGCTATGGGACTCGAGGACGGTGCATGCTTCGGCGGCCTCTGATTGCCTCTGATTACCTCTGATTACATCTGATTACCTATGATTAAATATGATTACCTCTGATGGCCTCCCTCATTGCATGCAGGTACATGCTTCGGCGCCGGCGGACCCGGGCGCGCCACTGCCCGCCGACGACGACGGCCGGCCGCGCCTCGCTCGCGTTGCATGCATGATCTCAATGGTTCCCGCGCTCGAGCACCTTCAAGCTCGCCCAACGCTCGCACGCGAGCGCGTGACGCTCGTCGAGCACTCGATCACCACCACGCACTGGCCGCAGGACGTACTGCGGGTCTCGCAGGGCCTCCAGGGCTCTGGTGTGGGCGACATGCGACGGCTCTCCCCCGAAGGACGGGCTCTCGTGCTGGGCGAGCCGTGCCTGGTGCGCCGGCGCTACCGTGCCGTCATGGCGAGTGAAGAGTGCCTTCGTGCCTTTGTTGCCGACCATGCAATCAGCGCCCTCCAGTGAGAAATCATCCTCGATCCTGGGGATGCGAGCGGACGCCCGGACAGTAGAAAACTTGCCAACTACAGGCAGCGCACACATAAGCAAGCAAATAGTGAAACAAAAACACAAGCTTGCTGGCCTCTTTCCGTCCAGTAATTATTCGGTAATCAGCGTCTGTGGAAACGCCCCAATAATGAAACCCAAAACGTCAAGTCGCCGATTCAGAACCAACCTGATGCATTTTGCCGTGACCGTCTCAAGACCTCCGCGAACAAGCGACAAACGCGCCATATGAGCGCGCGAGTTGCATCGGTTTCTCCCGTATCGCCGTGGCAGCAGTACCCGCACCAGACACCGATCTTCGATCGCACCGGCGGATGCCCCACGTACCGTGGCCTCAATGTGGAGACCTACGGTACGCCACCCTTCTGTGCATGGCCCCCGCGCGCAATATGCATAATTGTAATGCATTGTTGCTCATGTTGTGCGCGCATGTGCGTGGCCGACCCCGCGCAGGAAGCTTCCTGGCGCCCCTTAATTCGTACCGCATCGAGGGTGAGGACGACGGATTCCCCCGCGTGTCCCAGCCTGCGCCTTCCCGAGAGGAGCCCCAGCCCATACACGAGCATCAACCCATCCACGGCGAGCCCCATCCGACCCTGGAGCGGCAGCGCTCGACGGAGGTGACCAACTTTGTCGAGGGAGCCTTCGACGAGATGGACGTAGCGCTCCGCGCTCAGCGTGACGCGGCGCACCACCACCACCACCACCACTCACGACCCACGGCTTCATCTGTGCACCCGAGTCACTACTACCGGCTGAGTGGCGAGGAGCAGGCGTGGCTCGACCAGGAGTTCGACGCGGAGATGGAGATGGCGGAGGACCACTTCTCGGGCGAGGAGGCGTCACGAACAGGCTCAATCGATGACCGTGCCGACGAGTGGGAGGAGGAGACGGAGGAGGAGTTCGTGCGGGACCTGCTCGTGGCGCACCCAGCACTCAATGAAGCCGAGGCCCGCTGGTTGTGGCAGGAGCGAGAGCGCGCCCGCCGAGGATGAGGCAGGGCATCGAAATGACGTCTAGGGCAAGGGATATGGTCTTTCCGCGCGGCGTCGGTCTCTGTTCCACAACCGAGAGACAACCGAGAGACTTCCGCGACGTGTCGGTGTGTCCTCACTGTACAGTAATATGTCTCAGACTGAGAGGTGCAACATGACGCTTTCACCAACAGTTGACACGTAAATCAAGCCCCGGACACAATATCAAAGTACTCAACAGTCGCGCGCGAGCGCCGATACGGATATCATTTTCCCTATGCCTATCGTGCCGAGATCGAGTCTATGTGCGCGCGGGGCGCGAAGGCCGAAGCCGCCTAGCCGCGCGGTGCGCGTCGCGTGGCTAAGGCCGGGCCTAAGCACGGGCCGCGGCACGATGCTTCTCGTGCGGCGCCCCCAGGGCCGGGGGGGCTACCGCGGGGGGCGGAACATACAAGGCAGAGCGGCCCTGGATATCCCCCCGTACGAGCCAACGAGGGGCGAGGCAGCGCTACCGAGAGTTCACGTCGCGACTCCCCACTAGCTCTACACATGTCACACCGCACGGAGCGTCTCTAGGAGTCGTGATGTGCTGTGTTCTCTATAGGGTTAAGTCTCGTAGCCAGTAGAGGTCTCGTGTGTCGCCTGTCGCGTGCCGTAGATATCGTCGCGTGTCAAAGACGAGGCCACGACGAGTAGTCAAATAGGAGGCCACGACGGGTACCCGTGTCGCGAGGTATACAGTATGGCGACGCCGTACCCGGGCCTCACATTCCACACGCCGTCAAGCCCAGAACTCGACCTCCTTGAGATTGAGATTGAGAGTGAGAGTGAGAGTGAGATCTCCGTCAAGCCCAGAACTCGACCTCCTTGTCGTGATTGGCCAAGCGCACGAGCTGGCAAAAGCTGCCAAGCTGCCGATGGGTCGATCGCCAGCTGTGGTCCATCGCAGCAGCCTCAAGCGCCTCGAGATCTATAGCTCCACGCCGCAGCGATCGCGGCATCGGGGCATCGATGAACTCGGCGGCGCCACGGCATCGAATCTGCTCGTATTCGGCCATGAGTAGCCGCAGCTTCTGCGAGGGGTGAACTGAGGGATGGCACGCGCAGCCTTCTACACGAGGTGCGTCGGAGTCCTCTCCGACACTCGCGAGGTCATCGAGCATCCCCTCGCAGACTAGGGTCACATTCTGGCTCCGTCGAAGACTTACGGACGACCCTCCCTCTCCCAGCCCCTCGAGCATCCCCTCGCAGACGCGCTCAAAGCGACCGAAGTCGAAGAGACGCGTAGCCGCCTCGTCGACACGTTCCTTGGGCGCGGCGATTGCGCGATACGCCGCGAACAGGTATTGGACTGCCGCGCGCACCGGCGGCTCCCAACGACCGTCGGAGGCGCGAAAGCACGTGGCGATCGATCTCGGCAGCAAGCTCAAACCCACGAGTGCTCGGCGAACCACAGGCGCGTCCGCAGAGTGCGTCGCCTCAAGCTCGCCCACAAGCCAGCGCAGGTACTTTTGGCCTTCCTTCGGCTCGGTGAAGGGCGGCATACGTGCCAGCCGCCTCCACACTATGCACGTGGTGTGATAGGCGTGCCGCCAGTTGGGTTCCTGAATGCTCTCCATGGGTGAGACAGTCTGCGAGAGCCCGAGCAAAGCAAGCGCGGGAGCTCGAAAAGCGTGTTCGGGAAGTGTGAGGTAGGCGGCGCGCAGATGCTGCGAACAAGCCGCGAGATGGCCAGCCATCGAAGAATGCAATGGGGCCGAAGAATGCGATCGCGAAACTGCTCCTTCCTTGTTATCAGGAAGGAGAAGTAGTGTAAAAAGGCGGTGGAGCAGATCCACCGGTAGCGCTTCGAGCAGATCCACCGGCAACACGTCGAACACTAGTTCGGGGTCTGCGAGGCACGGCGCTATGTCGACCATTTTGCAGACCGTTGTGGACTGATGATCTCGTTCGTGGGAAGCGCTGGCGAGGAAGACGTGGTGGCGTTTCATGTACAGGGTCATGTCCTGTATAGATGCAAAACCTCTGAAAAAGGAGGGCGCCGCCGACAGTGGACTACCTACTATCGCGGCGGCCACCTCTGACCCCCCCACCCACCCCACCCACCCCACCCACCCCTTCGCGCACCTACGCGATTTTTTTCTTTCTTCGCGCGGGGACTCGAGTCGCGCGACTCGAGTCGCGACTCGGTTCGGGACTCCTGTGCTCCGGCACTCGCGCT
>PJAB01001349.1:0-15124 GCA_002887195.1 Chrysochromulina parva
AGGCGTCGAGGGGTACAGGCAGAGCCGGCCGCCGTCCACGTCCGCGATCGAGTTGCATGCGACCGAAACAAAGGCCTCATCGTGCGAGACCACGAGCACCGTGCCCGAATACGCCGAGATATACTCCGCCAGCCAGCGGCGCGCGGCTGCGTCGAGGTGGTTGGTAGGCTCATCCATGATGAGAAGCTCGGGCTCGCTGAGGAGCAGGCGCGCGAGCCCAATGCGCATCTGCCAGCCGCCCGAGAAGGACGAGCACGGCTTGTCGAACTCGTCGAGCTCGAACCCGAGTCCCGAGAGCACCAACGACACGCGCCTCTCCACCGTGTACCCACCCGCTGCCTCGAAGTCAGAGCTTGCCTGATCGAGCGCCTTGAGCTCGCTCTCGGAGCCGGTGACACACGATGCCTGTGCCGCCTCGAGCGCGGCCTTGGCTCGCTGGTAGTCCGCCATGCGCGACATGACCTCCTCGCGCACACTGCGGGCCGAGCCAGAGACGGCGGTCTGCTCGAGCATGCCGAAACGCAGTCTCGGGTTGACGTGGATTTGATTGGAGAGCTCGCCGCCAACGCCGCCAACGGCGGCGGACGATATCGTCTTGAGAAGCGTCGATTTGCCGCAGCCGTTGGGGCCGAGCAGCGACCAGCGCTCATTGGGCATGATGCTCCAGTCGAACGGCTCGATGAGATTGGAGCTGCCAGCCCAGACGGCAAGATCACGGATGGCAATGGCAGCGCCGCCGCCATCAAGCGCCATGCGTGGCGGCGCGTTGAGGCGGCGCATCGGCAGCAACGCCAAGCACACGCTGCTCACGAGCAACATGGCCCTCTCGGTGTTTTTTGTGGGACGTCTGGAAATCTCGAGTGAGCTCACGTTCGCTCGACAAACGAACCAATTCGGTGGAGGCAATACTCAGGAAGCAACTCCCGCCCATCATGTGTATCGAGTTACACCGAGATAGGGGAGCGACGCGCTTGGTTTTCAATTGGTCCCTGTGAAACGTCAATAGGCTGTCCAGTACTCGACGTTACGGTACATTGTAGACCTGCGGGGTAAGGAGCTGAAGAGCTGAGCTGTGTTGAGTGTCAGTACGATACATATATCACCAACATGCGTCACTCGGCTCCGACGCGTCAAGGGGCTTACGCGAGGCCAAGGAACCTCAGACAGAAATACCCGAACACGAGCGTGGGAAGGTACGAGACGAAATTGGTCACTGCACGTCCCAGGAGTGGGATACCGGCGATCGACGCCGGCACGAGCATGGCCGCCAGATTCTCGCCAAGGGAGCCTTCAAACTGGACAACCTGCATCGTCCCACCGCCAGGCAGCGTGGTGGTCGTCGAGCGGTAGGCGCCTCCGCCGGCACCTTCACTCTCCTCGGTGGTGCCGTCGGGATGGATCGTGATCTTGATCCGCTTGCCATTCTGCACCAACGTTCCGGAGATGGTCATGCCAGGCCGCCACTGCCGCATGAGCGATTCTCCGAAATTTGCGTCAAACATGGCACTCGCCCGACCAAAGTCGAAAACATGGTCGATGTCTGTACTGGTGCCTCCACGGTCATAGTGAGCTCTCTTTGCTGGATCGCTCAACACCTCATACGCTTGAGAGATTCGCAAGAACCGAGCTTCCGCCTGCCGGTCACCCGGGTTCTTGTCTGGATGGTTGATCAGAGCGGCACGGCGATATGCCTTGCGGATCTCAGCAAAATTAGCGTCGCGCGTCACGCCGAGAATATCGTAGAAGGACTCGGAGTCAAGAATCGGGGTGAGTTCAGTTCCGGCGGGCATCGCACCGTACAAAAGCCGATTTCGGCCACGGGCCGCGCCCTTTCGCTTCTCCAGGGCGGTGCGGATGATAGGCGCGCGGGGGAGGGTGAAGCGTGCAAAAGGTCAGCTCAGAACTTCGGGCATGACATGAATTTGAAGAAATTCCCCCAACGCACCCAGCCGCACCGGGTCGGGTCTGGTCGGGTCGCGCGCCGCCACACAGTCCTCTCAACACCTCTGTCGGCTCTGAGACACTGAGAGTGACAAGTCCAGCGAAACGCCTGTGTGCCTGGTCCCACTGGCCATACAGTGCTTGCCCAACAATCATCACTCTCTGTCCCCGAACTCCCCCGCCATACCTACAGCGCCATCATACTTGTCGCCATATCGATTGAGGTACGCCTGCTGACGATCTTTGTGAAGGAGGCTCCGAGCCGTCTTGTCGACGTAGCGCTCCGGGGTGCCCGTCTGACGCGTCTCGAACTTCTTATTGTACACCGCCTCATCCTGGGCCCACGGCTCGCGCGTCACCGGCTTCAACCCCACCAGCGCCGCCGGGCGCGCGCGTAATGCTGTATTGTCCCATGCTGGCCTGCCCGCAACGCGGCTCTCCGGCTTGGCTCTCATGGACATCAAGCGAGACCAGTCGACGTGGGACGACGAGACGACGTGCTGCTGACCAGGCCGCCGGCCAGGCCACGTGCTGCCGTGCGCGTGCTGAGGCTGCGACTCCGCCGGGAGTGCCCCCGCGTCGCCGTCGGTTAGAGAGCTCGTCGCGGCTGGCTTGGCACGCGCCGCAAAGCTCACCTTGTTGTCACTGCGCGCCTTGGGTGGAGCCTCAGACGGATCGCCGTCCGTGTCGTTCGCAAGCTCGGTGCTGGCCATCGGTTTCGGCCTCGGCCTTGGCTTTGGTTTCGGTGCTCCGTCGATTGCGATGCCACCGCCTCCGCCGGCACTGCCGCGGCCGCCGCCGCCCGTGGCCTTGTCAGCACCGCCTCCGCCTGTGGCCTTGTCAGCGCTGCCGCCTCCGCCGGCGGCCGCGTCAGCACCGTGTGCAGCAGCCTTAGCGCGCTTACTGCTCACACCCAACACTTGCGCGGCTTGGCTCAGGGCTTGACCTCCAGTCTTCACCACTGCCGACAAAGGAGATGTGGCTTTCTTCGGAGGCGACGAGGCTTTTCCTGTTGCTGTTGGCTTTCCGCCAGTAGCAGCAGCATGCTCCTCCTGGTGCTCGAGGGTAGCAGAACCGTGGGCCTTCATGCCGCCCTTGGACTGACCGCCCTTATTGTCCGGCGGCGACGACGACTCAGTGTCAGTTGACGTGTTGCTCTTGTCGCGGAAACGATTGCCAACCTTTTTGCCGCCCGCTTCTTCCGAAATGCTGGCTGCTGAAAATGTGACGCTTGATGTTGAAAAGCACGATAGGCAGCGCTTGAACGCATCCATCCCGCCAAAGACGAAGGGCCACCAAATTGGTGCCCAGGCCCTCGAAAGAAGCGCCGCCCAAGGGGGTGCGGAGCTTCAAACTTCTCAACTTTTGGGGGTTTGACCCACTTACAAGTGAAGCCGCGCACAAAGTGATGCGGCACACCGTCAAGATATGAACTCGATTTACGCCGTGTCAAAAACTTTGGGCAGCGACGCTGAGGTTGAATCGCTCCCCCTCGTACAAGTATCCCTAGGAACATTTGGATCCGCCGCCGCGCCATACTGCCGCAGCCACTCGCGCCCGCGCAGGTCGGCTTGTCGCACCGGCTCCGGGATACGATGTTTGGTCAACAGCACCGTCAACGCAATCGCGGAGTCGAGAGATATGCCATGGCCGACGGAGACAATGACCGGCTTAAAGCTCGCCTCGTCAACGCTCTTGCTCGTGCGCAGCAGCGCGCCCCACACCGCACCCGAGCGGCCCACCAGCTTGGCCGACGCGAAGCGGTGCGTCATGTTCGAATAGAGGCTCTTGACTGCCTTGACGGTCAGCCCGTCGACGTGGTGGAGGGTCTTGCCACAGCCCACCGTGGGGACGCCCGAAAGCACACCGAGATGGCACGCGAGACCAAAGCGCGACGGGTGGAGCACGCCATTGCCGTCCACCATGATCACCTCGGGCAAGAGCTGCGGCGACTCGGCGCGAAGCTCATCCAGGAGTGCAATCAAGAAACCAACCTCGCGAAAGGCGAGGTAGCCAGGAATATAGGGCGCATTCAGAACGACACGTCGGCAGCGATGCCACACAACAGTGAGTGTGGAGGCGTCGAGCACGACCAAGCAGGCGCACGCGTCGGTGTCCGAGTCCTTTATGAAGGATACGTCCACGCCACCGACCAGCCGGATGTTGCCAAAGTCTCGCATGTCCCTCTCGACGAGCCACCAGCTCAGCCAGCGCTGCCGGAGCCACCAGCGAGTGCGCTGACGGGAGAGAACGGCGCTGGCGATTAGCAAAACAACGCTGGCCACGGCGGCGGTGGGCCGCCTCATCGTCACGCAGTCATGGCTTTCACGGACGGGAGCGTCAAAACCACGTCCGTCGTCGCAAGTTTGAGCTGACCTTTATACATGTATACGATCCTTGCAATCCCCGCCGGTGTAGTCTACCGCGCGACGCGACCGCAGCGCCAGTCTGCGTTTCTTAAGATCGTTATGAGCTGACATTTCCGCTCATGCACTCGTCATGCACTCGTCTAAGCACTCGTAAAGAACGTTCAACTCGTGGTCCTGCTCCTCAAGGCTCTGTGGCGGCAGTCGGGGTTAATAAAGATAAGATCACATTGCGATTTGAATTTCGCCGTCCGAAATCGGCCAATGTCAAACATCGAAAACGAAACAACATTTCCGTGCAAAAAACGGCGCTTGTGGAGAAAAAGTGATCTGGACTGTCCGCGCCGCTCCTCTTCCGATCGCGCACGTGTAGAGAGCGGTTCCATGGAAGTCTTTGCATCCGACAAGGCCCAGAAGCCGCCGTGGCAAGGCCCGCTCGACAAGGCGCCAAAGGTGTACAATAAGATGTATGCGGTGAATATGGACGCATTGCGAGTGTTGGATAAGGATGGAGATGGCGAGGTCGAGTCCCACGAGGTGTGTTGCGCGCGTGCTTGCCAAGCGCAGATAGCCTTCGTGCCTATCACAGCATGCCCTCAAACATTGTCGTCGCGCCATTCGCTTGTGCAGATCGAGGAGCAGACCATGTCACGTGTCCAGGAGGGGACCCACTACCGCACGGTCATCTCAAAGTTTGGCGGCCCCATCAAAGTGGGCTCTGCCTTGTCCATCCCGAAGCAGGTGACTGGAGAGCTACGGCCCGAGAACTTTACGCGCGCTCTTGAGCCGTGCGACGGCAAGGGGATCCCCGCGTCGAACGTGCAACGTGCCAAGGTTGGTGGCTGGGTCGTTGGCTACTCCGGCCACCGGCCGAAGGCGCGCGAAGTGGTGAACACGATGGCCTACGGCGGTGTGCCGCTCTTCCACCGAATGGATGAGTCGCGGTTGGCTCCTGGCCAGGGCCAGCAGCTCAAGAACCGCAACACGACCACCTGGATGGAGATCGCGCCCGAGATGAAGTATGTGGCGCCGATGAAGGAGGTCGGCGGCCGGGCAGTGCCCGGCTACATGGGCCATGTGCCTCACGGCGAGCCCACGCCACCGGCGCAGCAGGAGATCATGGGCCCATGGGGCCGGCAGCCCGTCAAGATGGGCTGGTCGGCTGAAATGGCTAAGCAGAGGCGGCCAGCGAGCAGCCCGCCTGTGAGAGAGACGACGGATGGCACTCCAGCACACACCCGGCCGCACGCCACGGACTACAAAGCGCTCGACCGCTCGTCGATGCCGGAGCACATGCCATTGGTTGGCTACACCGGTCATCTGCGGCGAATCAAGGAGAGCACAGGTTGCTACGGCACCTCGCACTGGCGCCCCGAGGCTCCGGTCAGTCGCGCGATGGCGACGGCGATGGCTTACGAGAGTGCCAAGCAAAAGGCGATCGATAATTTCAAGCCGACCTTCAGCGGCAACGTCGGATACTCCGATCCGTATGCGGGTCTGCTCAATTGCTAGCACGTGCTCTCAGGCGGCGCAGCCTGTGCCAATGATCGGATGATCCCAGAGCAGAAACAATCTCAGCAGCTCAGCATGTGCCAAATGGCCAATGGCCTGTACTGTACAACCAGGTGTGTGGGTGCAACCGCGAGGCCCTGTGGCTCACTGCCCTTCTGCGCCCCAGAGACGAGAGAGGCGTGCGCATGACGTGCTCTACAATTGTATGGGGCATGCTATGGGGTATGGATGAGCATGCCAATGTGGGCCAATACTGACCGTTGCGAGTTTGCGACCCCTCCGTGTTTTCTGTTTACATGTATCTTCACACGTAGAGTTCACTTCTTAAACTGTTGGCCATTCCGTTAAACAGTTTCATAATGTAATCTGAATTCACAGGTGTTTTTGGTAATCTGAGTTCACAGGAGTTTTTGAATCGGCAGGGTGCACAAATTCCACACCCCGCACCCGGGAATGGCGTCCATCATCCGAGGCTTGTTCCGCGCGCGCCAGCCCGGTGAAAATGAGGATGCAGATCCAGAGTACCTTGCCTCACCAGACCGCATGAAGATGCTCTCTGAGCAGAAAATGCGCCTAAAATGTCGTGAACGACTCCAGGCGAGCGTCACGCTGCCCTTCAATGAGGCCAACGAGGAGCACATGCTTCTTCTTTCGACCATCTGGTCGCAGGCGTTCCCATGGCGCAGCTTCGAACTACCGAGCGAGCGCTGGAAGGAGGCGGGCTTCCAAGGCCGCGATCCGCGCACCGACCTGCGCGGCACTGGTGTCATCAGTCTGCGGCACCTTCAGAGCTTCTTGTCGACGAGGAAGGACGAGCTGGCCGGCGTGCTACCAGCCGAGTCCAGCAGCGACCCGCTGCGGGCGTTCCCGCTCTCGATCGCGTCGATCAATGTGTCCGCCATGCTCCTCTCGCATCTGCAGCTCGCTCCGCACCTCACAATCGCCTTTCTGCCCAACGGCGGACGAAAGACGGAGGCCTCGGCGGCAACGCTCACAGGCTTCCTTTCGATGGGCCAGCCCCCAACGGAGGGCAGCACCGTGGCCGTCCAAGAGGGCGGCGCGGCGGCCATTGGCGTCGAACTCGGCGACGAGGCGCAGCTCGCGGCCCGCATAGCGCGGCTCGAGTATGTCCTGGCGGCCATGCACGAGAGATTGCTGATGCACCTCGCCGCCACCTGGGGCACCATGCTGCGTGAAGACCCGCAGCTCACGATCATGTCCTTCCCAGTGGCGCTCAAGAGCACCTTCGGCGAGCTGATCCGAAGCCTCGAGCGCACCGCCGCTGACGCCCTCGGTGCGGTGCGACCCTGGAAGCTTCGTGTTCTGCTCGATACGCTCGAGGACGCCGCCACGAGAGCCAAGGGCTCTGACAGCGACGGCTGGGAGGCGTTCCTGCTCGCACCGTCGCTGCACACGTTCGGGGCACTCCTGCTCAACTTCTGCACGTGCGGGTGCGGCGCGTCGAGGGCCGCCGCTGTTGCGCCAGCCACGCATATCGTTCAAATAAAGAAGCGCGAGTGACCCGCCGTGGAGCAACTTACCGGCTTGATATCGATGGAAAAAAACTTCGCTTCCGGCTAGTGCATTGTTGGCCAGGGATTTCGGAATCCCCTGATATTGATAACAGGTCACACGGCCACGGACAAGGGATCCAGGCTACGCTAACGTACGTGCCGCGCATGGTGCCGCGACGACGGCTTTAACCTTTATTTCTCCGACGCCGTTACGGGCTTTTCCCCGGGCTCGGCTGTTCACTGTACACACCTCACACACGGCACCCCTCGGCGTGGGCGCGCACCTGCAGCTACACCGTGCGCTTCGCGCGCCTGGCACCGATCTGCTTCGCCCTCTGTTCTGGCGGGCTTGTCAGCGGCGTCCTCGACAGCACGAGCCTGCTGCTGTTCACGACGCTGCTGTTGTCGAGCATGATGCCGTTCATCGGGAGCACGCCGCTGATGCGACCTGCCGCCTTGGAAACCGACTGCCGAGTGGCGTCCTTCGACTTAAGCCAGCAGCGCCCCGCCTCCTTGGCGAGGGTCCAAGCGCGACAAGGAGGTCTCGCAGGCGGCGCCACGTACGATGCGCACGCGTCACGGCATGCGAGGACGGTGTGTGTATGACTGAGCTGGTGCACGTCCCCTCCGACCAGCTCGGTATCGTCGAAGATGTGCGCCGTGTCCTCGTCCAATTCGGGCGCCGCCAAGCTTGCACCGTCGTACACGACCTCGAGAGCGTCGGCGTCGTCGTCCTCGCGTGAGCCCCGTAGCCAGCCGTCGGCACCCGGCGCCCCGTCCTCAAGCGCGAGATTATCGAGATCATCGAGCTCAGGCTCAGAGTGCATCTCGAGGTCGTCCTCAGAAAATTCACGCTCACCCTCATCCACTCCAGCGTCCGCGTCCCGAGTCCGGTGCTCCTCGCTGGGGCCGCCGCTGTCGCCGCCGCCGCCGCTGCTGCTGCTCCTGCTGCTGTTGCCGCCGCTGCTGCTACGGCTGCTGCTGCTGCTGCTGCCGCCGCTGCTGCTACGGCTGCTGCTGCTGCTGCTGCTGCTGCTGCTGCTGCTGCTGTTACCGGTGCTGCTGCCGCTGCTGCTGCTGCGGCGGCGGCTGCTGCTACCGCTGCTGCTGTTACCGCCGCTGTTGCTGTTGCCGCTGCTGTTGCTGTTACCGGTGCTGCGGCGGCGGTGGCTGCTGCTGCTGCTGTCGATCACGCTCGCGCTTCTCTGATTCGCCGTGCCGGCGCGGCGCTCGGCGCGGCGCTCGATCCTGGCCGCCTCAGCCGCCGCGCGCTGCGCCGAGCGCTGCTGCTCACGCTCCTGCTCATCGCTCGCTCGTTTTTCGCGCGCTCGCTCGAGGCGACGCGCGCGCTCGGCGATCTGGGCGCGCGTGAGCCGAGCGCCGACCGAGTCTGCCGTGTAGCGCAGCGCCGACGTGTTCACGAGCCGCAGGAGGCACAAGTGGCGCTCCTTGTGCAGCGTCCACGCGATGCAGCGGCCATGTGCGAGGCAATGCTCCTCGCACTCGACGGGGATGCTCACGTCGACGAGGAGGCGCACGTCGCCCAAAAAGGTGGTCGAGTCATTGTACCGCTCGACGTCCTCATCCGTGAGCACCACCGGCGAACGCTCCGTCGACTGTTCCGTGAACCCCGTGTAGTCGCTTCCGTCCTCGAGGCCGCCCTCGAGACCGCCCTCGCTGTCATCGCCCTCCTCCTGTGCGTCGTCCTCGTACTCGGGCACGTCCTCGCCCTCGTTGCTGCTCCGCCATCGTTGCCCGTGAGCACGGCGACCGTCGTGGCTGTGGTTGAGCGCGGACAGGCGCGCGATCTTGAGCGTCTCGTTGATGCTCCCTGAGATCGTATTGGGGTTACTCTTGGCCGAGTACCCCTGACCCTTGAGCCAGCAAGCCTTGTCCGTCTTGACGTATGTAAACGCGAGGCAGCGCGGATGCTCCTCGCACGCGATGCGGCACTTCACGGCGTCCTCAACGCCGTAGAGGCTGTCGATGTCTGCGCCCGCAAAGTCCATTTGTTCCTCGAGGTGCTCGCCGCCATTGTGCATGCCGTGCATCATCCACATGAGCGCGCCAAGCCACACGAAGGAGAGGGCTCCGAAGATGAGAAAAAGCTGCGGGCGACGCAGGCGGCCCGGCGCCACCAGCGGCTTGGACGCCGCCGTCTCAAGGTCGGCCATCGTCGCGGCGCGATCGTCTGCGGAATCGCGGTCCATCAGGACGGTATTTGAGCGAAATCCGATTGAGCGAAATAGTACAGCGCCCGACCCGAGACGTACGACTCATCGTTTGGAAGCACAAGCTCGTCAAAATTCGCGCGCTCGCGACCACGCCAAAATCGCTTTGGACAAACTCAACCTCTGAGGCACCAGCCAATGTCGCTGCCTTTGTCGCTGCGCGGCAGCGGCCTCAGCGCTGGTGGCCCGCCGAGCCACGCCCTCGTCAACGCTATACACGACCCAGCGTGCAACATCGCTGACGTGCCCGGCGACGTGCTGAGCCTCGAGTACGATGGCCGGATCATCGAGGTTCGTGCGTTTGTGCCGAGCCGTTCCGGGGTGACAGCTCACGAGGTGCTCAACGCGATCGCCTCGCCATCACTGTGCTTCACCGAGGAGCTGCGCGACGAGCTGCGCTCCTTTGCACGCGTCAGCATCAAATCGCTCGACGGAGAGGCTCCGCCGCCCTCGCCGCCGTGGGTTGCCGTCGAATACTCGCCGCCGCCGCCGCCGCGACCCTCGCCGCCGCCCTCACCGTCGCCACCGCCGCCACCCCGACCACCACCTGGACCGCAGCTGCCACCGCAGCCGCAGCCGCCACCGCCACCACCCAACCCGCCACCCTCGCCGGAGCCGTCGCCGCCTCCGCCGCCGCCGCCGAGCCCTAGTCCGCCCGAGCCTTCGCCACCGCCTCCGAATCCACAGAAGCCGGCGCCGGCGCCAAAGCCCTCACCTGCTCCGCTGCCTCCGAAGCCGCTGCCGCCGCCTCCGCCGTGCCCGGCACCTCCGGTGGCGCCGCTGCCGCAGCGTCCGCCGCCGCCTCCGCTCCCGCCGCCGCCTCCGCTCCCGCCACCGTCGCCATCGCCGCAGTCGCCACCGCCCGCGCCGCCAGCCAACCCGTCGCTGCTCGTCCGCGCGGCAGGGTTCAGTACGTCGCTGCTCGAGACTTTCTGGTGGCTACTGGTCCTCGTGGCGCTTGCCGCCGTCTGGTACAGCGTCCCTTGGGCGCGGATGGCTCAGGACGCCGAGGAGGCCGCCGAGAAACGCCGTAAAAAGGCAGCCGAGGAGCAGCTCCTCCCTCCCGCCCGATACACGCGCTCCGACGACCCCGAAGCAATCGACGACGCCTACGGAGGCTATGCGAAGCCCTATGCGACCATGCGAGAGCCAACGGCCGCAGCTCCAGGTAGCCAAGTTGAGTCTCCGCGCCGCGCGGCGCCGGCGGCGTCCAAATCGACCGCTCCGAGCTACCTCGCTTCGTTGCGAGCGACCGCGACGAGCGCGCGCGGCGAGTCTTCGTTCCCGGCGCCCTCATCGTACCTCGACTCCGATCGGTTCGACGACGAGGATGACTGGAAGCCCCCTGAGACCGACGAGAGCACCAAGCTCAACGATTGGCTCGCTGCTGCGCTCGCGGACGCTACTGCACCACCCGCGCCGGTGCAGGATGTGCCGGCCGCGCCGTCCCCACCGCGCAAGGGATCCCCGCCGCCGCCCGCCGCCCCGCCGCCAGAGGAGGACTTGGTGATCGATGTCGATGGCCCGCCTCACCAAGTCCTCAATCGATCACCTCCTAGCACTTCGGCGGCCGCCGCCGCTGCTGCTCAAGGGTCCCTCGCCGCTGCCACGCACCCGCCTGAGCCGACGCGCAAAGGATCGCCGCCGCCGCCTGAGCCGACGCGCAAAGGATCGCCACCGCCGCCTGAGCCGACGCGCAAAGGATCGCCACCGCCGCCTGAGCCGACGCGCAAAGGATCGCCGCCGCCGCCTGAGCCGCGGGGGGCCGCGCCAGCAGGGCCGCGGCCGCCCAAGGTGGTTACTGAGAGGTTACCGACCGACTGGGACGAGCAGCAGCAGCAGCAGCAGCAGCAGAAGCAGCAGCAGGCGCGTACTGCAGTCACGCCCGCGCCGTACATTCGCGGGCAGCCCAAGGCCGCGGCGGGCTCCTCTAAGAACGCCTCCTACGCCTACCAAGGCTTGCCTCCGACCGCCCAGGGCCAGCGCGGTGTATCGCCTCAAGGCTCGGAGTCCGATTCCGGCTCGCCGCCCAAGCCGGGCAGCTCGGGCAAGGCGAGGGCGTGGTCGCCCCCGAAGAACCTGACGGACTGGTCCCCTCCCCGGCCGCCGCCGCAGCCCGCGTCGCCGCCGCTCGATTTGACGAAACTGGACCAATCGGAGCTCTCACGCCTCGCGGAGATGGAGAGCACCAACGGCGTACCTCTCACCCCGGGAGGCTCGACGCCGTTCCGGTCGGGCTTCGTCAAGAACATCTCGAACAAGTGGACGGAGTTCCACTCAGTCCCTCGACCTTTCTTCCGGATTACGACGAGCGGCCGGCGCGTCGAGGACAAAGGGCATGAGTCCGCGAGGGCGATGGCACCCAACTCGTTCACACGACGGCGCAATCTGCTCGAGGAGATCGTGGGTTCACCGCCAGAGAGGAAGAGGCGCAACTCGAGCCCCGACCGAATGCCGTTCAGCAGGGACGGCCGGTCGTCGTATGAAGACGAGCTGCAGCACATTTGAATCGGTGGCGCGAAGACGGCGCGCGGTGGCCGCTGGTGAAAGCCGCGAAAAAGCCGCGAATGCCCCGCTCCCCTTTCGCTCAGAGAGGGCCGTCGAGGCGAGGGTATACTCATCTGTCTACGGAGTACTGTCAGAACGCCCACTCCCCCCGAATGTTGCGGGAGGGAGCGCGGAGCGTGCATGGGCCATGCCTTGTAGCCCCGGGGTTGATTATTTTGTCGCGACATGTTCCGGGGCTCGAAGCGGGCGGGTTCGGATACTTGTCGGGAATGCGCGTTCTTGGCCGTTACGCGGGTAGACAACCGAACACACTCGCGCCGCAACCGAACACGCTCGACTGTACCGTGTACGAGTCGAAACCTAAACGAAGCCGTGACCTGTTTAACCGACCTGGAAGAGGAACACTCGCGCTCCCTCGCGCGTTCGCATGTTGCATGTCGCTGCTGGTCGCTGCACCGCCTCCGCACGATCTGCAAAACCCTGCCCTGCAATGACGAATAGAGAAGAGTACTTCATGCAGCACCATGCCAGCTCCACGCACTGGGAAGAAGTCCCGTGCGCGCTCACATTATGTGAATATGTTGGCTCCATCTCATGTCGTCTCATTCATATGTGGACATGCCCTCGTACCACGTACGTGCATCCCCGATATACTCTGGAGACGACGCGCACCCTTTCTTGAGCGGGTCGGTGGAGGCTGGCGTCTCGGAGATCGTCTCGGAGATTACGCGCGCCCTTTCTTGAGCGGGTCGGTGGAGGCTGGCGTCTTCGGGCCAACAGGATCGGGAGAAAGGGCCTGCCACGGTTGAACGGCGAACGCGAGAGGTGCACGGGATGCGTGTGGGGTTGTGGGAAGATGAGGGGCACGGGATGCGTTCTAGGGTCGATCAAGGACACTCACCATCCCGTCGAGGTTGGCCGGCGGCTCGTCCTTGCTGTTGCTGCTGCCCCCCCATCGCGACGCGCCCGACTTGCGGCTCCGTTTCTTCTCAAGCCGCTCGCGGTCGATGTAGCACTGCTCGCGGAAGGAAGTGGGCGTGGCCGGGCCGGGCACGTCATCATCGTTGAGCAGCGCAGCATCGATGGCCGAAGGGAAGGAGGCCGAGCCTGTCAGGCGCGTGGGAGACTCCACGTTCTCCAGCGAACGGTATTTATGGAGCAGCCTCTGCCCGGCCTCGCCTGACCGGTCGGCGGTGGTCAGCTTGTACGGCGGGCACGGCGAGGTGTCGCGCAGGAAGGGGTGCTGCAGCGCCTTCTCAGCCGTCGCGCGCTCGACGGGATCCAGCGCGAGCAGCTGCCTGATAAAGGAGGCAAAGTTGGGGTCGTCGGCGCCGTGGCGTTCGCAGAGCGCCTCCAGAGACGTCGAAGTGGGTTTCATGCGGCACAGCCGGCCGTCGTGCTTGCCAACGAGGGTCTGCGGGTGCGAAGAGCTGCCCATGTGCTCGAAATAATACTCTGACAGCTGCCCCTCTTCCACAAGCCTCTTCGGGAACGGCCCCAGCAGCGCAATGTGCGACGCGAGCAGCGACTGTACCGAGCGGTTGTCGAAGAGCAGCCGGTTTGTGAGCAGCTCCATCAGGATGCACCCGAACGACCACAGGTCGACCTTTGTCGAGTATGCGTGGCCTAGAACGACCTCAGGCGCGCGGTAGGCGCGGCTCTGGACGTACGAGCAGCGCTGGTCATGATGCAGGTAGGCGTTGCCGTAGTCAATTACCTTGACCTGGCACGCCGTCAGGCTCTGGATGAGAATGTTCTCCGGCTTGAGGTCGCAATGGATCACGTGCTGTGCATGCAGCACGGCGAGCGTCTGCAGGCACTGGCGCGCCACCTCGCGCAGCCGCTGGCATGTAAAATATTTCGGCAGGGCACACTCCTCGATGTACTTGTAAATATGGTACAGGTTGTCCCGTAGCAGCTCGTACACTATGAAGAGTGTCTCGCGGTAGTAGAAGACGTTGAGCAGCGCGGGCAGCAGCGCCCTTTGCTCCGAATCGATACGTCGTGAGAGCAGCTTGAGCAGCTTCACCTGTGATGAGGGAGGCAACCAGGCGCACTCAGAGACGATATCAGAGGCAATCCGTCAGAGGCAATCCGTCAGAAGCAATCCGTCAGAGGCAATCCGTCATGAGAGCAGCGTCTGAGCAGCTCTCACCTCCCACAAGTTCTGGTCGAGGATGTCCTTGGTGTTCTTGGAGACCTTGACGCAGACGAAGCGGTGGCGCGACGAGGGCCCCGCCCGCAGGTCCTCGCACTGCACCGTGTGGCAGAACGTGCCCGAGCCCAGGTACTGGATCACCACGTACCGGCCGGCGATGATCTGCTTCTCCTCGACGCGGAAGTGTGGCTCCGACTCGAGCCCCGACGTGAGGGCGTCGTAGTGCACGGTGAGCGCGAATTCCTCCGTGGCGGCGCCCTCACGCTTCTTGTCGTCGCGCTCGCCAAAGAAGACTGGGTCTGGCTTCGTGAGCAGCACGCTCGGCACCGACGCGGGGTCGATTGGCTCGGTGTCAAAGAGACGCCCCGGCCGGGTGGACGTGCCTGGCACCGGCAGCGCCTCGCCGACGGGCGGCAGGGCGGCGGCGGCGGCGGCGGCGGCAGACTTCTTGCTGGAGCTACCCGAAGACGCCGAGGTGCCCGCCGCGCTCGTCGAGCTTGGTGGGCTCCACTTGCTCGGGTCCGAGGCGATCTCCTTCTTTAGGGCGCTGCATGCCACATCGAGCTTCTGCGCAGCGAGCCAGCGCTGCACGGCCTCGAGCGCCGCGGATGGCTGCAACAAAGTCAGCTCCTCAAGTAGCTGTTCGACGTCATCGGAATCGGGCATGCCCAAGCCGCGTCGTGTGAGACGCACGACCGCAATCCTTCCGAGCGTCCTGCGTTCGCGGCGGTCGTCAAGACTCGTCAGACAGCCAATCGACGCTCATCACGATCACGTTAAGGTAGTCCGCTCGCACTCATTAGGGTAATTTTGGAAATCAGCCCTACATAAATCAATGAGTCCCAAGGCCCCCGGGGCGGGGGAGGGTGGGGAAAGAATGGACAACGGTGAAGC
>PJAB01001350.1:0-15119 GCA_002887195.1 Chrysochromulina parva
AGCGAAATTGAGTAGCCCGAGCGAGC
Source organism: Chrysochromulina parva (assembly GCA_002887195.1). Classification (NCBI taxonomy): domain Eukaryota; phylum Haptophyta; order Prymnesiales; family Chrysochromulinaceae; genus Chrysochromulina; species Chrysochromulina parva. Next base: position 27 of record PJAB01001350.1, read on the forward strand.
GAGTACTCAGTACTTGTGTTGACCGAGGGGAGCGGAGCCGTCCGGCGAGACGGTGGTGGAGTGAGCGTGGGGGGACCGCGACGAAACTGAACTGAACTGAACAACCAGAACCGGTATACTTCAAAGAAAGCGCGCGGAGAGGCCTTCCCGGTATACCATCCGCGCGCGACTACAAATGGAACCATGGCGTTGCACAGATGAGCTGCCTGAGAGCGAGTGCACGACCATCAAGGCGGAGCAACGGTGCAGAAAACACTTGGAGATGAACGGCATTAGCGGTTGCAACAGGACTTGTGGCTTCTGCTACCAGCCTAGTGGGTGGATTCCCACGCGCGCGCCATGGTTCCCAAGGAGCGAATACAAGGAGTTGGTGAGCAGCGGCGACTGGTGGCAGAGCTACGGCCACGCACATGGAAGATATGCCACGATCGTCGTGCCTACAATATGTAGGCGTCTCGACCGACTGGAGTTCTTGGTGAAGCGATTGATCACGGAGATGCAGTGCGTCGGAGAGGTCATGGTGGTCGCACGCGACCCATGCCATAGCATGGTCGAGCGGATGTTGCGCAACCCGCAGCTCAAACCCAGTTTAAAGCAAGCGAGTGAGGAGCGCAGCCTAGCCGTCGGCCTGGTCAACATGGGCGATTGGGATCGCATCTATGGGCCGGCGTCGCGGTTCTTGGCGGCGCAGAAGGCACGCGGCCACGTCATTGTGCACCTAGACGACGACGAGCTTCCTTGCGAGCGCCAAGTCTGTGGGCTCGCGGCGGCCGCCCTCAAGGAGCCCATCGGCATCTATGGCCACCACAAGCGCAAGTGCAATGCCATCAAGGGCTACAGAGCTGCGGGGAACCCGAAAGCACGCTTCAACTATGCTCCGTTCGATGTGCTGCTCACGCTCTTCGCCTCGACGTCGCGCGCTTTCAACGACATCTTCGTGAGGAACTTTGACCGCTACGCGCTCGCGCTCGCCAGCGCGAGGGGAAACGGCGAGGATATCGCGTACAGCCACTTTTTGCTGCAACACTTCAATCGCACTCCAACCTACATACCGCGTGAGAATTGCTGGACGTGGCAGGTAAACGGCATCGTTGTCGAGAATTACACCGATGGATTCTCGCACCTGAACGACCGGTCCGGTATTTCGGCGAGGACGTGGCATTACAATACGCGGCAGTAGGGCAAATGCGTTCAAACCGCCAACCGCACCACCACCACGCATCAGCCGCGGACCCTCTTCTGGTTCCTTCGCATCTGCCGGGCTTACACCTGTCGCGCGTTCGATCCGATCGGTCGGCAGGTACATTTGCAGGCACCAATGGAAAAAGAAGACTTGGGACGCTATCGGCAGTAAGCCGACGGATGTGCTCATCTCCCAGCCGCGCTACGAAGGCTGGCCGAGCAATGGCATCGTGCAGTACGTGCAGCTACCGCCGACCATAGTCGGCATGTCGAATAGCTCGATTTTCAATTTGGGGCCGAAAATCGATTGATCGTCAGTAAACATTGATCGTCAGTAAACTTAGTCACAGCCATCAGAAGTAACGTTCAAAACATGGTGCTGCGGAGAAGATACGCTTACATTTTGGGGTGCATGCAAAACGCGCCGTGACGGGCGGTTTCTTGAATTTCCTCGCTTATGCCGCAGGGAGATTCTCTCGATGAGGAGCTGTCGCTGAAGGGCTGCAGACGACTATTTATCGACGGTGGATCGAATCAAGGTGGAGGGGTTGAAGAGTTTTACAAAGGATCGTTCTATCGTTGTGCAATCAGCGCGCCCGCCCGACTGTACGGAAAGCCCTGGCACAATGCCTCACGGCAGGTGAAGCAACAATGGACGCAGCCGTTAGCATCCAGTGATTGGTGCGTGCGTTCCTTCGAGGCCAATCCCAAGCTTTTGCCCATGCTCCAACGAAAGGAGCGCGAGCATCGCAGCCAAGGGCGTGACGTTCGCTTTATCGACGGAGTCCTCGGGACCGTGTCGGGCTCTGCCGTTCCTCGAACCATCGTGACCTACTCTAAAGACCCTGCAGGTAGCGGCGCATCCAGATTTGACTTTCGCAGAGTTCATAGTGGGAGCCCACCACTGCTGTCGTCCGAAGAGTACCTCGGCCGCGGCTACGATATTCGCGAGATCATTCGGCGCATGCATGAGCTCAACCCTACGGCACAAGTGGCGCTGCGTCTTGATGTGGAGGGGGACGAGCTCTTCATCCACAAGGCTCTCCTGGAGACGGCCGGCACGGACCTTGGCGTTGGCGACGGCAGCCTGCTCTGCCACGTGGATTGGATGTTCACGGAACACCAAAATTTGCACGTCAATCTCACGGAATACGGGCTACCGGAGAGGAGCTACAATGTCATCGGTGACCGAATCCATGACGCGATGAACACGAGAGGGTGTGAGTGGCAGCCACAGCGACCAATCCGTGCCCACCACAGCGCCACTCGTCTTCCTTTGCCCCCTTCCCCCCAAAGCCCGACTAAAGCCCGACTGTGAAAGCCCGACGTGCTGTGCACCTCGGCACTGGCTGGTATCGACTCTCGTCTCGCGCGCGCAGGCCATCTGAAGATCAACTGGCGAAACTTTTGGAGTGCCTGCGGTGGCCATGCACGGTACGTGTGGTCCAGCAAGACGCCGCAGGCAACTGGCATGAATGAGAGTGAGAGGATAGCAGCACAGGTCGCCAAGAGCGCACTGAAGAAGAAGGCAACTGGTAAATTGCGAGGGAGGCGGCGCTTGGCATTGGGGCAGACGTCGTCGTCGACCGATCCCACGTGGCCTCAATAGCTTTGTGCCTGATGGCAGACGCGTCTCGAGACGCGTGCGTGTGTATGTTAGGGGTAGGGCACCTGAGTTAGGGCACCGAGAGCTAACCTGAGAGGGAGGCGGGCGAGCATCGAGATCACATCACATATTGCTTATTGTTATTCAGAATTCACATCCGTGATCCGAACCATTTAATCGCAAATCGGATTACCTTAATGCAACGGATTTCAACGAATACGGCCGCGGCGCCTGGCTACTCCCACGCCGCCAGTACGGCGCCTGGGTACCCCGCTCAGCGGCGTGCTCCTTTAGGAACGTGATGAGCACTGGGTTTCTGGGTACCACTTAGGTACCACTGATTGCCTCTGAGTGCGTGCCTCATCAGATGCGCTTGTGCACGGATGAGAAGGCGGCGTGCTCCTGGATGCGGGCGTGCAGCCAATCGGCGACCTCATGCTGGCCGTTCTGGCGGACCAATTCAGCGACGGTGCGTCCCTCAAGATCGAGCAGCTCGAGCTGCGCAGTGAGCTGCGGTCCCTCCTCGTCGTAGAGCAGCCAGCGCAGCACCTCCAGATGGCCCTTCCACGCCGCCTTGACGATCGCGCCGTGGTTGGCCGCGTTCACGTGCGCGAGCGAGAGGCCCTGGGCTTGGAGCCAGCGCAGCGTGTCAACGTTGCCCGCGGCGGCCGCCCATTGCACAGCGGCGCACCCAAACTTATTTAGGCTGTGGATGTCGACTCGCGGGTGCGCAGCTAGTAACTCCATGGTCGGTCGATCACCTGATGAGGGAGGCAATCAGATGGCAATCAGATGGCAATTAGCGATGATCCCACTCCATGGTTGGTCAATCACCTGAGAAGACGGCCCAGACAAAGATTAGGGTCAGGGTCAGGGTCAGGGTCAGTGTTAGGGTTAGGGTTAGGGTTCGGGTTAAGGGTTAGGGTTAGGGTTAGGGTTAGGGTAAGGGTCAGGGTTAGGGCCAGGGTTCGGGGAAGGGATAGGGATAGGCGAAGGGATAGGCGAAGGGATAGGGGAAGGGTTAGGGTTCGGGCTCAGGGTTCGGGTGCACCAGGGAGGACCGCCCGATCAGATGGCACTCCGATGGCAATCCGATGGCAATCCGATGGCAATCAGATGGCAATCAGATGGCACTCAGATGGCACTCAGATGGCACTCAGATGGCAATCAGATGGCACTCAGATGGCACTCAGATGGCTCACCAGAGAGGACCGCCCAGTCGAAGGCTGTGGAGTCGTCCTTCATGCGTAGCGTCGGGTCGGCGTGCGCCGTGTCGAGCAAGTAGGCGGCCACCTCGCACCGACCTGTCTTGCACGCCCACTGCAGCGCCGTGCGCCGGTCCTTGTTGACGGCATCGACTGCAACTCCAACCTCCTCGAGCAACCAGCGTGCGACCGGTAGGTGCCCCCCCCCAGCGGCCCACATGAGGGCCGTCGAGCCGTGCTTGTCGGTTGCGTGCTTCGCGAGCCAGCCACTCGCCGCAAGGGCGCGAGCTCGCCCGAGGTCACCCACTGCGCACGCGCCGAGCCCGCCGATGGGCTGCAGAGGTAGCAGCGGGTCGCGCCCATCGCGCTCGAGGATTGCGAGCTGCACGGCCCGCTGGCCGCCCTTGCTCAGATGGGCGCCGCCGACGAGGCCGCTGCCGCCGCTGCCGCCGCTGCCGCCGCTGCCGCTGCTGCCGACGTCGCCGCCGATGGCAACGTCTCCACAGCTTGCGCCGCCAGGACGAGCCCCCTCGTTTGCCGTCTCGCGAATCTCGCGAATCTCGCGGGCCGATTTTGCGCGCCTCTCCTGCCTCTCTTGGCGCGCCCACCGCTCGCCGCGCCATGCACGCCCTGCCTTGACGAGACTCCCGAGGGTCATCCCTTCAACGCTCACGCCGCTCAGGCTCAACGTCAGCCCATGGCGTGCCGCCATGGACGCCATCGTCACCGCAAGCAACGAGTCCCCACCTGATGAGGGAGGCCACCAAGGGCGGTGTCATCTGAGGCCATCAGTGGCCATCAGTGGCAATCAGAGGCACTCAAGAGGCACTCAGAGGCCATTCAACGCAATCAGAGGCACTCAGAGGCACTCAAGAGGCACTCCGAGGCCATTCGAGGCCATTCAACTTACCCAAGGACCCAAATGGCGTCGCGTCGTCATCGAGGCTCTCGGCCTCTGCAGTGCTCAGCTCAAGCACGCGCGCCCAGACACCCCTTAGCAAAGTCAGCGCCTCGGCGGCCGTCGCCCCATGCCGCGGCAGGAACGGCAGAGGGACGTTCAAGCCGCCGCGCGCCGCCATCGCTTGCTGTACGCTGCAGAGCTCCGTCGGAAAACTCGTCAAGCCTGCAGCGAGCGCCTCGAGTTTCGCCGCCGCTGCTGCCGCCCCCTCCGCTGCTGTCGCCGCCGCTGCTGCCGCCGCCTCTGCTGCTGCTGCCGCCTCCTTCGGTGCCGGTGCCACTGCAGCCGAAGCAGCGGCGCACGCCGTCGAACCCGCTGCCTCCGCCTCCGCCTCCTCCTCAGCCGCCGCCCAGACCTCAGCAGCCCGATTCGAAGCAATGCGCGCCAAACGCGGTGCGAGTCCTCGCCGAGAAGTGGCGACCTTGTCGACCGCGCTCCTCTCGCCCATTCCCCTCGCCTCCTCCGCCGCTCGCTCCGCCGCCACCCTCTCCTCCACCGCCCTCTCCTCCGCCGCCCTCTCCTCCTCCGCCACCCTCTCCGCCTCAGCCGCGGCGGCCTCCTCGGGCTCAAACACGAGCGCCACGAGCGCGCTCGAAGGGAAACGATACCTGATGAAGGAGGCCACGGCATGCAGTCAGAGATGCAATCAGGCCTCATCAGGCGCTCAAAGGGAAGCGATACCATAGCGTGGGCGGCTCTGCAACCCATGCGCCGAGCTCGCTCGTCACCGACGCTCCCAATGTGGCTCTCGGCGCTACCGTGGTGGACGAAACTGACGAAACTGACGAAACTGCACTGGCTCTTGACGAAACTGCACTCGCTCTTCGGACAGAGGCGCCCTCGATGGCACTCTGCGTGATGGAGAGGAAGCGTCGCAGGGGAACGTTGCGGCTGTTGTCGACGACTCCGATCGCGGTCCACGGGCAGGCCGGTGAGAGCTCGAGAGCCAACGCACCTGATGAGGGAGGCCATCGGCATGCAATCGGAGAAGCATTCAGTGAAGGGAAGAGCTCGAGATCCAGGCTGATGATTGCAATCTGATTGCCATCTAATTGCCATCTGATTGTCAGTGAAGGGAAGAGCTCGAGATCCCGGCCGATGAGGGCAGATGGCAATCAGACGGCAATCAGTGGCAATCAGATGGCAATCAGACGGCAATCAGTGGCAATCAGATGACAATCAGATGACAATCAGATTGCAATCAGGTTACCGAGGGCGCGCATCATCGCATGCTCGACCCCACGCCCTAACACGCGGCACGACATGCAGAAGCTGAGCACCTGCAGCGTGCCTCTGCCGCCATCCGCCGCCTCCGGCCTCGCCAGCGCGGCGCCGACGAAGCCGTAGGCCGAGTAGCGATCTGAGACCTCCACTGCTAGAGCGGAGAGGCCAGGAGACCGTAGGGCAGCAGGCGGCGGCAGAGGCCGTTTCCACGCGTTGAACTGGTTGGTGCGTTCGTGCAGCTCGCGCCATCGCTCTTCAAGCGCCGTATCGAGCGTCACGCGCGCCGTATCGAGCTCACTACGCGCCGTATCGAGCGCCGCCGCCTCAGACTTGAGAGTCACCCGGTTGGTCTCAGCACCGGCACCCTCGCCGCCGCCGCCCTCGCCGCCGCCGCCGCCCTCGCCGCCGCCGCGGAGCACGTCGTGACGAATCTCAATCTTGACCTGATGAGGGTGGCAGTCATATGGCAATCATATGGCAATCAGATGGCAATCAGATGGCAATCAGATGGCAATCAGATGGCAATCAGATGGCAATCAGATGGCAATCAGATGGCAATCAGATGGCAATCAGATGGCAATCAGATGGCAATCAGACGGCAATCAGATGGCAATCAGATGGCAATCAGACGGCAATCAGATGGCAATCAGATGGCAATCAGATGGCAATCAGATGGCAATCAGATGGCAATCAGACGGCAATCCACAGCTGCCGTGACGAATCTCAATCTTGACCTGGAGCTGCTCGTGGTAGGCACCCAGTGAGCCGCTTGCTCGGCGCAGCGCGTGCCTCTCCCCCTCTGCTGCCAGCGACGCCGCGCGCACGTTCGCGGCCACGTCACCGCTCAAGGTCCCACAGCAGTCCGGATCCAGCCGCCAGACGTGCGCTAGTTGGGCGCGGGCCTCCAGGTCGGTCTGCGGCATACACCTGTGGGGAAGGGCGCCGTGGTGAGCACTCAAATGCATGCTTGCTTGCCGGTAGGGCGCCGTGGTGAGCACTCAAATGCATGCATGCATGCCGCCAGGGCGCCGTGGTGAGCACTCAAATGCATGCTTGCCGCCAGGGCGCCGTGGTGAGCACTCAGATGCATGCATATGCGGCACGCGCACCAGCAGGCGCACGATGGAAGGGCCGCCCGAACAGCCGCCACTTCGCTCGGGTTGTCGTCGATGAAGAGGCATGACTCCGGACCGCAGCGCAGCTCGGCGCACAGAGCCGCCACCGCAGCTCCCTTGTGCAAGCTCGGCGCAATCCGGTACGCACTCAAATGCTGCCGGCTGAGCCGTCGCAGCTCCGACGTGACGCCGACGGGTGGAGGCGCGACGGGTGGAGGCGCGACGGGTGGAGGCGCGACGGGTGGAGGCGCGACGGGTGGAGGCGCGACGGGTGGAGGCGTGGTGGCCACCGCACCGCCGGCCAAAGTTGCCGCCATCGCCTCCACGCCCGGCGGCCGCTCATCAAGCCTCGATGGCGCGCCGAGCGCCGTGGTGGGCGCCATGGCGGGCGCCGTGGCGGGCGCCGTGGCGGGCGCCATGTCGGGCGCCGTCTCGAGCGCCGCCCAGACGTCGGCCTCGACGTTGCGCGAGGCGAGCGCCAGCAGGACCCCACACGAACGGAGCTCGAGCAGACGACGATGGAGCTCGAGGTGACGGGCCTCGAAGCGGACGCCCGCGGCACCCACCTCACCGACCGCGTGATGCCATAGGGTGTAGTCGCAGTCCACCACGATCAACTTGAGTGGCGGCGCGAGTGCTGCCAAGCAGCCCCGTGCAGTTGCCGCGCCGAGCGCGCACCACATCGGCTCGGCGTAGGGCACGTGCCCGAGCTCGTCGGCGACTGCGTCGTGCACGTCCAGCACCCCGTAGGAGCTCGCGGCCACGCTCGCGTCGATCACGCAGAGTCGAGGCTCCTGTGCCGCAAGTGCGCACAGACGAGCGGCTGCCACCTCGTACTGCGCTGCGTGCGCCGATGGCCGGCTCGGGCAGAGGACGAGGCAGAGCCGCGGTAAATTCGCCAGCGCCACCCGCACCGAATCCGTGAAGGTATCGAGCGCGGCCTGCATGATGCTAGCGTCAAAGGCGTCGTCTCTGTGCCAATCCGAGAGCCGCAGAAGGCCGATGCAGCTCACCGCGCCGCGGAAGGCGAGAGGGCTACGCAGCTCGCGCTCAAGCTGGCCGTAGGCCGCAAAGGTGACTTCAACACAACAGCCAACCCGCGCGAGCCACCACTCGAGCCAGCGGCCGATCGGCTCGGAGGTGAAGGTGGCGGCAATTGAGAGACGGTCTTCCTTCATGCCACGGTGTGTGGAAACTTTCTCGCCGGAATCGCAAAAATCCCGCACACCCAATCAGCCGCGCCTGACGTTGGCACGACGCGGCACGCGGCGCGCGCGGCGCGGCGCTTACGTTACACACTTTTCATCAGGTATTCATGCGGGTGAGCACCAGTGGCCGCCGTCGTTGGCTCCATGCCGCAGTGAACTGTTCTCCATGGATCACTATCAACGAGCTTGCCGGAAAGGGTCGCGCTGTGGTCGCGCTCAAAGACCTCGGCGCTGGCACCACTCTGCACGAGTGTGTGCCAATGGCACACGTGCTCAAGACGGTTGACATAGATCGGTGTCTTGAGTGCCTTGCGCCGCTCGCGCTGTCTAAGCACGGCCGGCACTGCTCGATCACGTGCGTGAATGCTTACACGGCACGCGGCGGTGCGATGCTGGATCGTGTCGATCTCAGCGGCCTCCGGGCGTTGCACGAGCAGCAGGGGCGCAAGTTCCCACTGCTCATCGCCTCACTTCTCGCGTCGTTGCTTGCCGAGATCAAGGCATCCGGACGGCTACCCGACTCGTGGGCGCCACTCGAGCTGTGCTTTGCCGAGCTGCACGACGAGGCGGCAGCGCAGACCGCGACCGAGCATGCCCAGCTGATTGAGAGCTTCTGTGCCGCAGGGCTATCCAACCGCGCGACGCTCGAGCTTCTTCTGCCTTTGGCGCGCTATCGGCGGCTGTTGGGCGCCGCACAGCTCAATGCCTTTGAGCTCACGCTCACCCAGGGAGCGCGGGTCGCAGCGCTGCTGCCGGGGCTCGCGAGCTGCTTCAACCATTCGTGCGCTCCGAATGTATTGATGGCCTGCGGTGCGACGTCGCGGGTCTCCTTCGTAGCGGGCGAGCCCATCGCTGCGGGTGACGAGCTGTGCATTAGCTATGTGGACCTCGAGCAGAGCCGAGCCGAGCGCCAGGAGCTGCTCTTGCACAAGTACGGCTTCGTGTGCACATGTGCGCGCTGCACGAGCGAGGTCTCAGGTCATGCTCGAGGATAGGCAGACTGACCCGCACTATAGCCTGCAGAGAGTGTGCGATTGACACTGCACACACATAAGAATCAAAGCTTTAGTTAATGCATGCCTCTTTTTTCCACACTCTCACTCCGCCAGTGGCGCGCCACACAAGCTACTGTTAAATATAGATATATGAGTCTCATCTGATCATTGCTATGGATGCCACGCCGCCACAGCCAGAGCCGCGCCAGCCTGCGCACCCTACGGGGTAACGCCTCTCGCCTGGGCGTGGCGGTATGTCAAATGGTGCACACAGGCGCGGAGCCGCGTGCCATCGCCTTCGCCTCCAAACACTGCGCGCCAACTCCTCTCCTTGCAAACGTCCCGCCACGGCTGCGATCCTTCCAAGGGTTGCCGAAACCACAAGGGTGGGCGACACGAAGCCCCCTCAAGAGCGGTGTCCTCAAGAGCGACCAAATTGCTCCAGCTGGTTCGAAGCCGCGCGCCGTTGCGCTCGCGACGCGCCGCCCACAAGCTGCTCGCGTAGGGCCGTCCAGAACGTAAGGTATGTAATCCATTCCTCGGGTGTCGAGTTGTCGCTCGGCCAGCCGCACGAGTCAAACCGGACGGCCTCCTGCACGCCTGCGGTGGGCGTGGGCCACACGGCGCCGTCCCCTTGGTCGCGCACCCAAGCCCACACCGTCTTGAGCTGGCGCTCGTCACCGAGGTACCCCGCCTTGCGCATGGCAGCAATGGAGGGCGGTACCCCGCGCCAAAAGTGTTTCACACTTGGTGCGGGTGGCAAATCTGGCAGCGCCTCCTCGTCGTCATCCTCGGCGGCGGCGGCAGCGGAGGACGCAGCTGCTGACGGCTGCTGCTTTGGCGCGTTCTTTCGTGCAGGCGCTGCCTTCTTCTCCGGCGCCTTGTTCTTCTCCGGCGCCTTGTTCTTCTCCGGCCTCTTCCTCTCCCTGGCGGCGCCCTTGACCTTGGCCGCCGTTCGGATCGGTTCGTCGCTCTCGAGGATCTCGGGTTCTTCGCCCTGACCAAGCACGAGCAGTGCTGCCGCAAGCAAATTTCCCGAGGCGGGGCTCTTGCCAGCGCCTGGTGGAGCCTTCTTGATCGCGCCGACTGGCATCGCGTCGTGGCGCCAAATTTCGTTCAAGAACTCAAGAAAGTCGCAAAAAACTTCTGCTTGTTCTCGCCGGGCTGATGCCAAGCAATTCGGAGCGATTCATCAGAGTTTTAAAAACGCTGTACTGGGCGCCTTGTGGTCCACGCTGTCTGCCCCCACACAAGAGCCCTCTACACCGAGAAGATGGGTCTTGGTCGTGGTGATGGTGGTGCACCGGGAGATCCGCTGAGCTGGCGTCCGTGAGCAGCGCCCCCTCTCAACGCGCACTCCGCGCATATGTGCCTCTCTCCCCTCACCGACCCGCTCGCACCCTTTCGGCGCTCGTGTCACAGCAACCCGGCAATTGAGAAGTGGGCGAAGTACAAGGAGGATTACCACCTGCGCTTCAGATTCACGGCTCGGCGAACGCTGGATATTGCCTTCTGGGGCTTTGCCGTGCCCATCGCCTTGTACTTTGTCGTCAAGAATGAGCAGGTGTGCAGCTCTGCTGCGCCTCTCCCAAACCAAGACTTTCCCCGGAATCGCCATGCAACCGAAATAAAAGCATGCTGTCGCCCCCCCCACGCCCCGATCGCCCAGGAGCGTGTCGAGAAGCAGAGCGGCCGCCCCAACAGCAAGTTCTTGTGAGACCAGTGTCAAAGCATGCGCATGGGCAATAGGGACCCCTCCCACGTATGAGCCGCCAGAGATTTATTGGGCTCGCGCTAGACCACAGTGCCAGAGACAAGCGAGGTGGTAAGCGCAGGGCGCAGGGGCGCTGTCTTCTCCTAACGACGGCCGCCCTCCTCGCTGAAAAGCATGATACCAGCGTGTTATAGAGGAGACTCTCTCCCCTCTCTATAGGTCCGGTGCCCGCGGTTGTCCGCCGCCCGCGGTGGTCCGGCCGCCCGCGCCACGCCGCCTAAATGCTAAAACCCTCGATTCGCCTAAAATAAGTCCCCGACGTCTGAGACGCCCAGGAGTCCCAGGGCCTCTGTGACTTTAGAAGCTGTCCCGCGGGAGGAACCCGGGCGCGCCAAACGCAAGGCGCGCCACAACGACAAACATTGAAGACAAACAACGTGCGCGGGTGCGCGGACTCAATCCGTACACTGTACACTGCAAGTGGATACTACCAATTGCATTACTACGGCCGCGGGGGGCTGTGGCGCGGGCCTTGACGGACCGCGGAGGGACCACAGACCTGAGGCAGTGCACGCAAGGTGAGTTAAATTTCCCGCTACTCGAGCGCCCTGTACCACGACCAAATTACTCTCGACATCGGGACGTGTACACGCGTCATCGAGTCGGCGCGCGTACGCGGCACGTGCAAACACACGGCCAGTGTATAGCCAGGTTGTGTCGGCCACACCTCCGTCCATAGCGATAGAGGCCCTTGTGCTAGGGGGTCCGGTGTGCGCGTCGTGTGTTTCACAGCAGTCACTAAGCAGTCACAAAGCAGCATGAGCAGCAGCACACACGTGCTCGCCTTCTCTGGTCTGGTCTTCTGATGTCGCGCTTCGCGACGCTGGCTGACTGCGACCTCGACGAAGAGCTGCCGGAGACCCATAGAAAACCCGCCCTCGAGGAGCCACTCTTCTGGCTCGACTTGGAGATGACAGGCCTGCAACCTCGGGAGCATCACATCCTCGAGTTAGCGATAATTGTGAGCGATGGTGAACTAACACGCACAATCGATGGCCCAGAGATGGTCATACACCACGAGGATATTGTGCTGAATACGATGAACGAGTGGTCGACCAAGCAGCACGGCGATTCTGGCCTTACGGACCGTTGCCGTGCGTCGACAGTGACCCTTGCCGATGCTGAGGATGCGTTGGTTGCATTTGTGACTGCTCATTGCCTGAGCGGCGTGCCCGCGGTCTTGGCCGGCGCCTGCGTATACAAGGATCTCGAGTTCATCGAGGTGCACATGCCGCGCCTGCGAGCGCTCCTCAGTCACCGGGTTGTGGACGTGAGCACCGTCCGCGCCCTTTGTCGCGTCTGGTACCCTGGTGCCGCAAGACGGGCGCGCGGCACGCTGGGCAGCCCGGCCGATTGCCAGCACCGTGCTCTCGAAGACATCCGCTACTCCATCAGCGAACTCCGGTACTATCGGCAGCACTGCTTCAAGCCTAGTGGCGGTGGCAGCGGTGGGCGCGGCAGCGGTTCAAAGGGCAAGACCAAGAGCGGGCGCGGAGGTGCAGGTGGAGAAGGAAGTTCGAACGGAAAGGGAACGCCTAATGCCCTTGACATGGTCACTGAGGCGAAGCCAACCGTGGCCAGTATAATCAGTGCCTTGGATGATGCCGCCTTGCATGCAATTTAGCTATGCGCAACAGATCGCATAGATGCGTGCCGGGCTGCCGGCAACACGTGACAACCCCGTGCGCCGTGGAGCACGGTATCCGACAGCATGCGAGCACTGTCGACACACTGGTTATGTGAGTGTGTGTTTACATAGTACCTGACTTGGTGACTAAAGTTCACGTTCCTCTCTTTACGAGTCCGGTTTCGGAGGCCGCTTGCGCGCTTTTCCTGAGAGCTCCGCCGCGGAACCGCGCCGCCTCCACACATAAAGCCAAAAAGCAAAAAGTTGAACGTCGCGTTGGCGAAATACCGCTTACCTCTACCGGTAATCGAGAGCTTGGGTGTCGCGGGGCGTGAACGCCACGCATGAGGTGAAGCCGGAGTCGCGGACTGGCGCTCGCGGCGGACGAACCGTCAATGACGACAGCAATCCGACTGCCTCGTGCCTGATCTTAAGCCTCTAGCCAGTAGCCTGATCTATTTATGACGTGACCGCGCCGCCCGCCTAGCCCGCCGGCCGATCGACGATCACGATTGCTCGCGCTTTTCGGGCGCGCCGCCCCGCGCGCGACGGGAAATGTACGGGAAATGGGGGATAGCCGCTCGCGCTCCCGCCGCGGGGCCCGGGGGGCGAGCGAGCACAGCCGCAGCGCGCAGGCGAGCCATGTCCGATGTCGCGTGTGCCTTGGTGTGTGGTGATGTTCGTTGTAGGCGTGTGTGGCCGCGACCCACGTGGCGACTCGAATCGACGTGGACGCCCCAACGCACGAATATCGAATTCGTTCTTTCGCGCACGCGCGCGCTCTTCTATACGGGGGTGTTAGCTGTTAGGGCCTTTATACGGGGGAGGGTCGAACATTTATTCATTTTGTCATCTAATGCCCACCCCTCGCGAATGAGAGATAGGCCGTCCAAACGAAGCTGACAACATGCCGTACAGGCAAGCGCAGGTACAGCGGCACCGAGAAGCAGACCAGATCGGCGGGAAGCCACACGCACAGCAGGTCCAGCTCGTCCTTGGCGAAGTTGGCAGTGTACTTGGCGAGGCCCGAGGACGCCCACGCCGAAGGGTCGAGCGAACCCTCGAATACAGCGGCCTTGAAGATGTAAAACGTGGGTAAGTAGACGAGCGTGAGCACGGTCAGGTCAAGTGCTGTCTGAGCAACGAGCGCGCGAAGGCCGGGCCCGTCCCGAAGCTTGTCGGCCCACTGCTGCGAAGTGAACGAGTCGATGTCGAAGAGGCGCTTGAACACCTGCACCTGGTACGCATACTGGAAACCGCCCAAGTAGACGGCGCCAAAGATGCAAAAGAGCAGGTTGCGCTGCCAGTCAACCGCATCAAGTGGTGTGCCCGAAATCACTGTTTGTGCCAGAAGGTCAGCCGCCGCCGTCTTGGCAGTCGCAATGGCGATATTGTTGGCAAATGGATATTGCTTTGCGAAGGCGACGTATGTACGCACAGGACGCATTAGAGCAGCGCGTGGACTGGCATGACTGGCATGACTGGCAGGGTTGGTGGCATCGCCAGCTAGCTCCTCCGTTGCGGTCGCCGCAGCTGTCGTCTTCGCTTCCTGCAGCTCTAATGCCGGGGTCGGGCATCGGTGTGAAGTATCCAGAAATGGCTGCCTCATAGTGTGCATCAAGGTGAAGGTCTGCGCCGAGCAAAGCGTGAGGAGCACGAGCAAAGCGCGGAGTCGTAAAGTGATGCGGACAGACATGCACGAGATCCCCTAATTGATCCCCCCCGCTTTCCGCATGGTACCGGTATTTGACTTTTTGTGAACCCTTTTGCCAAAAGATACTTTCATGCGCCAACCCGGCCCGGCGTTAAGCCCGGCGGTTACAAGAAGTTATTTCAGTCGACCCAGCTGTTCAAAGGCACAATAGCCACTGTTAGCCACTGGCTGGGCCAGGCAGCAGGCACGAGGCAGAGTGAGACATCCCGTGACCGTGTCATCTCGACGTGGTCGTGGATATCTCGTTGGCGTTGTGCAGGCGAGGGTGCTTCGAAAAATAACGTCATCGACTTAGTTTCCCAGTCCTCTTCCCTTCCCTAGGCCGAGCGAACTCGAGGCCTGCGCGCAGGAGAGCGCTCGGAGTGCTTGCTTAGTACTCCTCGCCGCCCTCCTCCTCGAACTCGCCCTCCTCCTCGGCGGACGCGTCCTGGTACTGCTGGTACTCGGAGACGAGGTCGTTCATGTTGGACTCAGCCTCGGTGAAC
>PJAB01001351.1:0-15117 GCA_002887195.1 Chrysochromulina parva
CCGCGGCTTCGGTCGTCGCGCTGACGTGCGGGGTGTGTGTTGTTGGTGGGTTTGGTTGGTTGTGAGATTCGTCTGTGTGCCTTTGTGCGTCCGCGTGTCCCGTGTGTCCCGTGTGTGTCCTGTGTGTCCCGGCTCCCCCCGGTGTCTTTGAACCGGTAAGCACGTGTGCCTGAGTGTGCACGCAATCAAAGTATCACCCGGAAGAGGAAGTGCCAACGTAGATCATGCTGTAGGTTGTGGGAAGGAGATTTTCTTGTTTGATTCACACCTAGTTTTCTAGAAATGCCGGTTGCCTGCACCTTCGCGAACACTTACGTGGCGTCGAGTGCACCTGCACCAGCAAGCGCGCGCTGTTCGTCAGCAGCAAGCGAGCGCGGCGCAGCTGTGCGCAGGAGAAAGGTGACGATCATGGCGCCAGAGCCAACCGTGCATGAGCATGAGCCCTGTGAGGCCGGGCCGCCGCGGCGACTCTCGACCTCCTCGAGCTTCTTTGGAGCGGACACACACGTGCCACTCGTGAGAGCCGGGGTTCCGGGCGGCAGCGGCAGCGGCGGCGGCAGCAACGGCGGAGGCAGCGGCGGCGGCAGCAGCGGCGGCGGCATCGGCCAGCCCTCGTTCGCTCCTCCTCACGTCACGCTCGCCACATCCGCGCCCATCATGCCGGGTGCGGCGGCGGGAGCATCGCGGCGGCCAGGCGGCGAGGAGGGTGCGAGCTGGGTGTGGCAGTGGTGCACCCAGAGTCGGATCGGGACGGCGACGGAGGCGGACTGGGTGCTCTACGCGGACGAGGTGATCGACGCCCTCGAGGAGCTCTGGTGGGCCACCGACGACACCTCCGCTTTCCGGTATGCGCTCTCCCTCGAGGGCGACGAGCACAGCATCGCAATGGCATGCAAGGCGGACGCGTTCCATAGGATGACTGGCGGCGTGAGCGTGACGTGGGTGCGCCGGCGCCAATTCGGCCCTCCGGTGCGAGAGCAGCTGCAGCGCCAGCGCCAGCTCCGCGACGAGGCACGTCAGCAGCGCGAGGCCGCCGCCGCCGGAGGTGGTGGCGCTGGCGGTGGCGGGAGCGGCGGGGGCGGCGCGGCGAGCAGTGCGAAGCGCACGGGCCACTTGAGCGGCGCGTCGGTGCGTGGCGGCGGGGCGGGGGCACCGCTGCCCCTGTCCATGGAGGAGCTGCGCGCGATCCACGCGCGGCTCGAGGCGGCGGCCGCGGCGGCCGAGGCGGAGGTGGTGGCGCTACCGGCCGACTTTGAGCGCGCGCTCGGCACGGCGCTGAGGAAGCAGCTCGATGGGGTGGGAGGGCTGCGGCTGCTTGAGCTGCTCCAAACTTGGGATCCCGAGCGCACGGGCCTCAAGCGTGTCGACTTCCGGCGGCACGTGCGCACCGGCCTCAAGTTGAGCGGCGCAACAAATGCGGAGCTCGACCGCGTGTTTGACGAGGTGACGGGGGGCGGCGGCGCGGCGCTCGCGGCGCCCAAGGCACTCAAGCCGCGCCTCGAGAAGGCCTTGGAGCGCGCGGCGACGCCCGAGCCGCTCGTAGCGGCCCTCGAGCAGCGTGCAGCCGCCAAACGAGGCGCGCTGGCTCCGGTGGAGAGAGCCCTCGAAGCATTAGCGGCCGTGCACGAGGCGGAGGCACTTGAGGAGGCGCAGCGAGAACGGGCGGTGCTCGCAGCACGGCGTACGGCGGCGGCGCTGCAGGCGGCGGTGGTCGAGGCGGAGAAGGCGCGGGCGGCCGAGGAGGCGGCGGCCAAGGAGGCAGCGGCTCTCAAGGAGAGAGAGGAGGAGAAACGGCAAGCGGCCGAGCGCGAGAAGCGCGAGACGGACAAGGCGGCGGCGGCGGCGGCGGCGGCGGCGGCGGCGGCGGCGGCGGCGGCGGCGGCGGCGGCGGCGGCAGCGAGGCGAGGGGGCGAGGGGCGAGCAGGCGAGCAAGGGCTTGTGGGCCGCCTCGCGGCTTCTCGCGCTCGGCCGTCGGGCAGGGGTGTCGTGCTGGGCGTCCACCACGACTTCACGTGCGATCGATCGGGCATGAGCCCAATCGTGGGCACGCGCTTCCACTGGCGGGACCATGACTATGACTTGTGCGAGGCGGAGTGGCTCAAGTTACCCGCCGCCGAAAGGGCGGACTACGACGCCATCGCGCCCCCCCCCGGCAGCGCCGCCAATGGTGCGCGCCAGACGAAAGCAGGTTAAGGTCAGATTAAGGTTCAGATTAAACTCGGTGTGAAACGTCGAAAAAGAACGTCTCAACCGCGCAGGGGCCAGGGCCGAATATCGGTTAGGAGCAGGGAATGTCCACGCCGGTCGGCGGAACGTCGAGGAGGGCGCCTTACGCGCACGCCTCTCCAGGGCTTGCGCCTCTCCGGGGCTCGAAGGGTGTATATCGAAGGGGAAGGACCGCGACGAAACTGACGACTAACCTGTCGGCTGTGATTGGGTGTCGACTTCTAAACATTGGCTGTGAAAAGCTCAGAGCGAGGTCGTGCAATCTCGCTTTGGAACGGGACTTTTTCCCGTGACCTCTCTGATGTCCAAGCTAGTTCTCTCCGTCCTCATCGCCTCGGCGGCCGGTACGCATCAAACTTAGTCGGATTGGCGTGGACATTCCCTGCTCCTAGCTGCTGCATGCCCTCTTCTGACCCTCCGTATGCTCGGGACTCGCGGCAGGCTTCGCACCGCCGCTGTCGGTGCGCCATCGTAGCGTGCAGAATGTGCGGATGTGCGATGTGATGTCTGAGCTGCCCGCCGATGTGATGGAGAAGATCAAGGGACTGACACTGATGGAGGCTGCCGCTCTTATCAAGGATATCGACTCGACCTTTGGCCTAGGCCCGAAGGACGATAAGCCGAAGCTCAAGGACATTGTTGACACTGCGGTGGCCGCTGGCGCTTTCGGCACTCTCGCCGCGGCGGTTGGTGCTGCCGGCCTCGTCGACACCCTCAAGTCTGCGGGGCCGTTCACCGTCTTCGCACCGACTGATGCCGCCTTTGCCAAGCTGCCGGCAGGCACCGTCGAGGAGCTCGTCAAGCCCGAGAACCAGGCGAAGCTCACCGGCATCCTCACGTACCATGTCGTCTCTGGCAAGGTCATGGCTTCGACTGTCGTCACCATGGACGGCCAGAAGGTGAAAACCGTCAACGGTGCCGAAATCACCATCAAGGTCTCGAGCGATGGCGTGATGGTCGACGGCGCCAAGGTCACGACGACCGATGTCGAGTGCTCCAACGGC
Source organism: Chrysochromulina parva (assembly GCA_002887195.1). Lineage (NCBI taxonomy): Eukaryota > Haptophyta > Prymnesiales > Chrysochromulinaceae > Chrysochromulina > Chrysochromulina parva. Next base: position 3,231 of record PJAB01001351.1, read on the forward strand.
GTCATTCACATCATTGACTCTGTCATCTTGCCGGCGTAGAGGCTGAGCGGAGAACACGATCGCTTGTGGAGCCTTGCGCCGATCTGAGAGATCGGCTCTCCACGGCCCAGAAAAGTTCGGGTGTGAGCCTTTTTATGTTCATGTGGCACATATCCACAAAGCTAAAGATGAGAAAGGATTCTCGAACGGCCCGATCAAACTCCTTGCTGCTGCTCTTCAACACAACGCGCACGACCTCCGGCCGGACCCCCAAGGACGGGGTCCGATCGAAAGCGCCCAACGCGGCGCTTTCGCATTGGAGTTCTTTATGGACGGTAGGGTTGGCCAGGTGGCTGTGGAGGCCTCGGCCGCAGCGACCCGAAGTTTGCTGCTGTCAGCAGAACCCATGCCGGCCGAGGATGCGTACGGTGAGCTCGACCTGCCGCCTCACCCGCTCCAGGGCCGCGCTGAGCGCTACCAGGGCGGTTTCAAGGACGATCAGCGCCACGGCCGAGGCACCTGCCTCTATCCCGATGGCGGCCGGTACACGGGAGAGTGGTCCATGGGTGCGATGGATGGTGAGGGCCGCTTCGAGTACGGAAATGGAGACGTCTTCGTGGGCATCTTTTCCAAGAAGCGCCGCGTGCGCGGCAAGCTCACGTGGGTGGCCTCGGGAGACGAATGTACGCGCGCCCTCCGCGAGAAGCCATCGCCACCATGGACTCGCGCCTGCACACCTCTCACCCTTGTGCTTGAGCCTGCGTGTGTGGTGTGGCACAGACGAAGGCGAGTTTGGCGGGCCGAGCGATGCGCCTCACGGCGAGGGCACGCGCCACTACGCGAAGGAGGATGTTGTGCATGTCGGCCGGTGGGCGAATGGCGAGCCCGAGGGCGAGGGCGAACGGCACGAGCGGCGGAGCGGCGTTCTCTACCGCGGCTGCTTCGCGGGCGCGAAGCTGCACGGCCAAGGCGAGGAGGTGCTACCCGGCGGCATGTGCGCCGGTGACGTGCCGGCCGGAGGCGCCGGCGCGCCGCGCGCAGTGGCGGAGAGGTACGTCGGCTCCTTTGAGCATGGGACGCGGCACGGGCACGGTAGGCTCGAGCGCAGCGCGAAGGCGCACTGGTACGACGGCGCGTGGGTGAGCGCGTGGGAGGGCGAGTGGCTCGGCGGCGCGCCCTCGAACCAGTGCGCTGCCTTCATCGAGCGCTCGTCCGAGGGCGAAGCTGTGTACACTGGCGGCTGGGCACACGGTGCGCGCCACGGGCATGGTCGGCAGACAGCGCCGGGCGGGGGATGGTACGAGGGGACGTACCACCGCGGGCTGCCCGAGGGCGAGGGGACGGAGACGGTGCCCATGGGCGACGGTTCGGGTGCCCTCGAACTCTACCGCGGCACCTTTCTAGCCGGCCGCCGCCATGGGTACGGCGAGCTTCGCCGGCCCGGCGGGTGGGCGTTCCACGGACACTTTGTAGCCGGCGAGCAGCGCGGCGAGGGCGTCCTCTACCTGGGCGCCGCACTGGATGACGACGAGCATCCCACCGCTGCCGCCGCCTCTACCGCCGCCGCGAGCGCCGCCGCGAGCGCCGCCGCCTCAGCCGCCGCCTCAGCCGCTTCCGCCGCGTCCACCGACCGCGCCACTGACGATGACGAGGCGGGAAGCGTGCCGAGCAGCGGGCACGTGCGCGGCGCGGCTTTCATCGGCTTTGAGCTCCGCGGACCTGGCGTGCGCCGTTACGCCAACGGCGATGAGTACGAGGGCGAGCTTGATGGCATCGTGCCGAGTGGTCGCGGGCAGATGCGCTTTGCGGACGGTCGTGTGCTCGAGGCACATTTCGTACGTGGGCGGGCCGAGGGCGAGGCGATGCTCTCGAATGCACGCGGCGATGTGTACCGAGGGCCGGTGGCCGCGAGCCAGCCCTCGGGGCAGGGCGAATGGCGCTCCGGCGTCGACTCGGCCACGTACGTAGGCGGCTTCGCGTGCGGCTTGCGGCACGGGCGCGGCGTGCTGCGCCTTGCCGATGGAGGCGCGATGGAAGGCGAATGGGCCGAGGGCGAGCTACAGGGCTATGCGGAGGTCAACCTCGCCGATGGCTTCCGGTACCGTGGCCGCTTTGTCTGTGGGCAGCGGCACGGGCACGGAGTCGCGTACGACCCATCCGGTGCGAGCTATGAGGGCGAGTGGGCGAGCGACCTGCGCTCCGGCGAGGGGATGTGGGTGGCGGCGGCCACGGTCCAGTCCGGAGAGGGGCTGACTGGCAGCGATCGCGACGCAACGGGCGACGTGCCGACACGCTACGTTGGCCAGTGGCGCGACGGGCGGCGAGTTGGGCAGGGCACCCAATCATACCTGAGCGGCGCGAGCTACGTGGGCGGCTTCGACGCGGCCGAGCGCTTTGATGGGCGCGGCGCTTACCATGGCGCCGACGGCTCGTCTTACGAAGGAGAGTGGCGCGCGGGCCTGCACCATGGCGAGGGGCACGAGGTGCTTGACGACGGTACCGAGTACTCGGGCGGCTGGGTGGAAGGCGTGCGCGAGGGCGTAGGCCGACTGCAGATGCCCGATGGCGACGTGTGGGAAGGCGGCTTTGTGCGCGGTGCGATGGTCGGCCGTGGCACGATGAGCTACGGCGACGGGCGCGTCTACGAAGGCACGGTGATCGAGACGGCGGAGGTGGTCGAGGGGGGCGTGCCGCATGGCGAAGGCAAGCTCACCGACCTCGATGGCGAGTCGTACGAGGGTGGTTTCGTCTTGGGCGAGCGCGAGGGCCACGGAGTCATCAAGACGGTCGACGGCGACCGTTTCGTTGGAACCTTCAAGGCGGGCAAGCGCCACGGGCCGGGCAAGCAGCATACGGCGGATGGCACGACCTTCGAGGGAAAGTGGGAGGATGATCGTCTCACGGGCCAGGTCGTCGTGCTCGAGGGCGCGCTGTTCGCCTCGGATGCGGACGGGCGCGTCATCGGCGAGGTTGGCGCAGATGGTCTCGTGCGCCTGTCACACACCTTCGGCAACGGCGACGCGTACACGGGCGGCTGGGAGCGCGGTGGGCCGCAGGGCGAGGGTACGATGGCCTTCGCGGCGGGTGGCCGTTACGAAGGCCAATGGGCCCGCGGCCTCCCCGAAGGCCTCGGCACTTACCTCTTCCGTGACGGTGACCGGTACCTCGGCAGCTGGCACCGGGGCGCGCCACACGGCGCCGGCCGCTTCGAGGGCGTCGACGGCGGCGTCTATGACGGCGGGTGGTTGGCGCCGGGCGAGGTCGCCAAGGAGGCTGCGGAGATGGAGGCGCGGCGCTCGACCTCGCCGCATCACCGCGCGGCGGCCGCGGCCGCGGCACAGGCGGAGGCCTCGCCGAATGCTCGCTTCGTGCCCGCCTCGCCCGCCCACGGAAAGAGCGTCAGAGGCAGCCGCTACCAGCCCCCGCCGCGCGCGCTCCCGCACCATGATCTCGAGCCGCTCGCTCGGCGCGCCGTGTACCACGGCGATGGGCGGCTCAAGACGGCGGGTGGGTACGTGTACGAGGGCGAATGGTTCCACGGTCAGAAGCATGGCAAGGGACGCTCGTCGCACCCGGCAGGCGAGGAGTACGAGGGCGAATGGCAACGCGACGAGCGCTGTGGCCACGGGCGTGCGCGGCTCGCGGCTGGGGGCACGTACGAGGGCTGCTGGGAGCATGATCAGCCGCACGGCGAGGGCACCCTCAGCCTCGACAATGGCACCGTCTACGTGGGCGGCTTGGCCCATGCGCTGCGGCATGGCCACGGCCGGTGCGTGTACGCTGATGGTGGCGTGTACGAGGGCGGCTGGCACAAGGGCGAGCGGGACGGCGAGGGCACCCTCAGCGCGAGAGATGGCGCGCGCCTGTACGCGGGCTCGTGGGTGGGCGACCAGCGCTGCGGTCGCGGTGAGGGGCGCACGGCCGCGGGCGACGTCTGGCTTGGCGAATGGTGCGACGACCTACCCCACGGCGAGGGCAAGCTCACGTACGCCTCCAACGGCGATGTGTACGAGGGCAGTGCGCAGCTCGGCGTGCGTAGCGGGCACGGCGTGCAGCGGTACGCGAGCGGCGCCGTGTACGAGGGGCAGTGGGCGGGCGACAGGCGCGAGGGCGAGGGTCGGCACACGTATGCCGATCAAGGCCAGTACGAGGGCAGCTGGCACGCCAATCGGCGTGAGGGGTACGGCCGCTTTCACAGCGCCCACGGCGACGCGTACGAGGGCGAGTGGTTACGCGACCGCAAGCACGGTGCGGGCACGCTGCACGGTGCCGACGGCTCCCTGTACTCGGGCACCTTTGGCGACGATCGGCGGCACGGGAGCGGCTGCATGCGTTACGCGGACGGCGACGTGTACGAGGGCGAGTGGGTGAGCGGCCGTCGACACGGCGAGGGTCGGCTTCAAGCTGCCGATGGGCGTATCTACGAGGGGCGCTGGCTCGACGACCTCCCCGGAGGATTGCCAACGAGCGCGCTCGCGGCACATCACGGCCGGCCACACTATGTCGAGGGCGTCGGGCTGGTGGGCGTCACCCACACCGCCAAGGCGGCCGAGGCGGCCGAGGCGGAGGCGGCAGAGGCCGCCGCGGCCGCCGCCGCTGAGGCCGAGGCGGCGGCCGAGGCGGCGGCCGCCGACGCACTCACGGCGACGGCGCTCGTGGGCGCAGGAAGCGGCGCGCCCGCGCACGTGCAGGCGGTCGCCGCCGCCGCTGCCGCCGCCTCACGCTCTCGTGTAGTGCGCGGCGAGGCGCATGGCCAGTGCATCTATGCCGACGGCTCGTCGTATCGTGGTGAGTGGCTGCTGGGCAAGCGGCACGGGCACGGTGTGCTCACGAGCGCGGACGGTAAGAGCACTTACGAGGGCGAGTGGCAATACGACGCACGCCACGGGCGCGGCATGCTGCGCACCGCCGAGGCCCTAGTGTACGAGGGCGAGTGGCGGCACGACTGCCCGGCGGGTGAGGGTAAGGTGACGCTACCCTCGGGCGATGTGATTGAAGGCCCATGGCTCGAGAGCGGACCGGGCACGCGCATGACGCTCACCAACCCGAAGGGCGACGTGTACACCGGCAGCGTGCGCCGCATCGCCCCGCGTCCTGCCATCGCCGCCTCCGGCGCGACCAACGCTGCCATTGCCGCGGCGGCCGCCGCTGTGGACGCGGCCACTGCGGGCACCTCGGCGGCACGGACGCTGGCCGGCGGGGCGCCGCACCAAGTGCACGCGCACCCGGCGCTGCAGCTGGGCACGTACGAGCCTCACGGCCGTGGCTCGATGGCGTATGTGAATGGCGAGGGGTACGAGGGCGACTGGGAGCGCGGCGAGCCTCACGGCTTTGGAACGGCCACCTATGGCGGCGGCGAGTCGTACACGGGCGATTGGGAACGCGGCGAGCCTAGTGGCGAGGGGGCGTACCTGTACGCGGACGGCGCGGTCTATCGGGGCTCACTCGAGCGCCAGCTCCGGCACGGCGTCGGCCGGTGCACATACAAGGGCGGCTCCACGTATGAGGGAGGCTGGCTCAACGACGTGTGGCACTCGGCCGCCGACGAGGACGCCCACCAGTACGCGGGCCAGCCGTGCTCGCTCTATCACAGCGCGGAGGGTCACCGATTCGACGCCCCGTTTGTGCACGGGCGCATGCTTGGGCGCGGGCATGCACAGTACCGGCAAGGCGACCGGTACGAGGGCCAATTTGAGAACTTCGACCGGCACGGCGAGGGTACCTGCTCGTACGGCATGGGCGGCGGCGTGTACGAGGGCCAGTGGGCGCGCGACGTGCGCGAGGGGCGCGGCCGACTCGACGCGCGCGCGGGCGAGGGCTTCCTCTATGAGGGCGAGTGGCTCGGAGATCGGCCCCATGGCGAGGGCGTGCGCGTCGGTGCGGATGGCTCGCGCGAGGAGGGCCATTTCGGTTGGGGCGCGCTGCATGGTGTGGCACAACGACGCGATGCCCTCGGCAACATGTGGGAAGGTACCTTCGTAGGCGGCCAGCTGCAGGGCGAGGGCACGTGCTCGGTGGACGGCGCCAAGTACAAGGGCGGCTTCGCTGACGGCGCCTACAGCGGCGAGGGTCAGCTCATCGAGGCTGACGGCGCCGAGTACACGGGCGCATGGCGCAATGGGCTGCGGCACGGGCACGGGCGGCAGCATCTGGCTGATGGCAGCGAGTACGTCGGCGAGTGGGCGGCGGGCGAGCGCCACGGGCGAGGCGTGTGGCGCCATGCGCGCCGCGATGAAGTTGAGACGTGGCGAGCCGAGACACCCGCGTTCAGCGCGAGTGCAATCGCTGAGTACGATGGTGAGTGGCGCCACGGTGCCATGGAAGGCGAGGGGCATCTGACTTACCTGGTGGGCTCCACCTACGAAGGCCAACTGTCACGTGGCGTCTACCACGGCCACGGCGTGCTGCGAACCATCGATGGTCGCGAGGTCGAGGGCACCTTTGTCGACGGGCGCGCGACCGGCCACGCGACAGTGCTTCTCGCGTCGGGCGAGTTGTACGAGGGCGAGCTGCTCGAGGACGAACGGCACGGGCGCGGTCGGTGCGTCTACGCCAACGGCGACGTATATGAGGGCGAGTGGCAGCACGGCGCGCGGCATGGGGCGCGCGGCCGGATGGTGTACGCGCGCAGCGGTGCTTACGAGGGCGGCTGGGCGGCGGATGCGCCCGAGGGCGAGGGCGAGCTCCGGATGGCCGATGGACGCGTGGTCGTGGGCACGTGGACGCGTGGCAGCGGGCACATGGGTGGCGTCATAGTGGGCGAGGCGAGCCTCGAGCTGCCGTCGGGTGGCCGTTACACGGGTCAGCTCGCGTGGCTCGAGGTCGACGGCTCGGGATGGATCCTCGTGCCTGAGGGCCAGGGATGCGCCACCGTCGAGGGCGCCGAGGCGGCGGCTGAGTCGGCTGAGGCGCTCTCGCCGCCCACGTTTGGGTCAAGCGGCGGCTCGGCGCTCGTGGGACGCTTCGAGGAGGATGCCTGCACGCTGCCCGGCGGCGCGGTCAGCTATGAGGGCACGTGGTCGCGGGGGCGGCCGCACGGCGAGGGCTCGGCCACGTATGTCGACGGTGCCGTGTACGTTGGCGGCATGGCACATGGGCTGCGCGAGGGTACCGGCCTGATGACGTATCCTGACGGGCGCGAGCACCGCGGTGGCTGGCAGGCCGACTTGCCGCACGGCATAGGCGTTGCGGTCGATGCGGACGGCCATGTAGTGCTCGAGGCCACATGGGATCACGGCGCGCTCGTGGGCGCGTGCGTTGCGCGCTACAGCAACGGCGACGTGTACGAGGGTGCTTGCACCGCCGCGCCGGGTACGTGCGTACGCGAGGGGCGCGGCCGGTGCATGTACGCGACGGGCGAGGTGTACGAGGGCATGTGGCTCGACGACGTACCGCATGGCGACGGGCGCATGCGCTCTCGTGCGCTGGTGCCGATCGCTGCAGGCGATGTGCCTGGCTACCTGGCGGCGCCTTCGAGTCGGTGCCTGACGGTGCCTGGCTACCTTTCGCCGCCGGCCATCGAGGAGAAGCCGGTGGAGCGGCCGCCAAATGGGCCCATCAAGCCGCGGGTGGTGAGTGCTCAGCTCAGCTGGCGCGGCGGTCACGTGGCCCTGCGCCTCGAGGCTGCACAGCTTGCCTTCCACAACCCGCCCAAGTTCGTGTCGGTGCACGAGCCAGATCTTGCGCCTCCGCCCCCTCCTGCGCCGATCGTGCGTCCTCGCGCCGTCGAGGCGGAGTACGAGGGCGCGTGGGTGCGGGGAGTGATGCACGGCAGCGGCACCCTCACCCTGCTCGACAGTGGGGACAAGCTCGAGGCCCCCTTTGACCAAGGACTCGTCGCTGGCCACGTCAAGCTCACCACAGCTGCGGGCGTCACACTCGAGGGACGCATGGTCGGTCTCTGCCTGCGCGGCCGCGCCATCGTCTATCAGCCAGCGCCGGCCGTCTCTGAGTCGAGCCGCGCCATTGCTGCGACCGCCGCGGATGCGGCCGCGTCCGCTGAGGCCGCTGTGGCGGCTGCTGCCGCGACTGCCGCTGCCGAGCGCGGCCGAGCAGCCTCGGGCACCGCAGAGCGCACGCGCATCTGGTACGAGGGCGAGCTCGAGGAAGATGTACTGAGCTCCTCACTGCGGCGAGGCGGCACAGCACGCCTCGTGCGACGCGGCCACGGCGAGGCGCAGATGGCGAATGGCGACCGATATCTCGGCGCGTGGGCTGAGGACGTGCCGCACGGGCAGGGCGCGTACACGTATGAGCTCGAGGCCCAGGTGTACGAGGGCGCGTGGGTGCATGGTGAGCGGCACGGGTACGGCGAGCTGCACTCGACGGCTGCCGCCGATACGCTCGACGAGTACAAGGGCCAGTGGCGCAACGATATGCGCTGCGGCCAGGGCGTACAGCGGCTGGGTGCGAGTGGTGACGTGCTTACGGGCCTGTGGGTGCAAGACGCTCTGTGCGGGCATGGCACTCTGACGACGGGGCGCGGCGACGTGTACGAGGGCGGCTTCGTCGCGTCGCTGCGCGATGGGCAAGGCCGGTGCGTGTACGCCGACGGCTCCGTGTACGAGGGCGGCTGGCAGGCGGGCATGTACGAGGGCAAGGGCACGCTCGTCGGCGTGGGCGGCACGCGGTGCGAGGGCAGCTGGCATCGCGGTGAGATGAGCGGGGCCGGCCGGCGGGTCTACGGGGGCGGCGCCGTGTACGAGGGTGAGTTTGCGAGCGGGCTGCGCCACGGCCGTGGCACGTGGCACGACGAGGTCTCAGGCGAGACCTACGAGGGCGAGTGGGCCGATGACCTCAAGGAGGGGTTGGGTGTGTGGACGGTGCGCGAGGGCGCGGGCCCCGCCGCCCGGTACGAGGGCACGTGGCGTCAGGATCGGCTTCATGGACCGAGCTGCCGCACGAGCGCAGCTGATGGCACTGTGTACGAGGGTGCTTTCGAGAGCGGCCGGCGAGGTGGCACGCAGCCAATCACGCTGCTCGCGCTCGAGGCGTTGCTTCACAAGTGGACGGCGCTCCTGGAGGCACAGGCCGCCGTGTCGGGCTCGGCGCTCGTGGGTGGACTCGAGCCTACGAGCTCGGCCGGCCTGGGCGAGCTTGTGCCCAAGTTCCTCTTGAGTGAGGCGCAGACGGCGGAGTATGGGTATGGCATCCTCTCGCTGCCCTCGGGTGAGCTGTACGAAGGCTTCTTCCGCGACGGCTACCCATCGGGGGCCGGCTTGTGGCTCGCGCCGAGCAATGAGCAGCCGGCCGGTGCAGCTTCCGAGTCGCTGTGCCCCATCCTAAGTGAGCGGCCGCGCTGCGTCCTGGGCTGCTTCCAGGCTGGTCAGCTGAGCGGCGTGGGCATGAGCCTGTACGCGGACGGCGCCGCGCACTCGGGAGGCTTCGGTGCGTGGGTGCCGAGCGGCCACGGCGTGCGATGGCGTGCAGACGGCAGCGTGTACCGCGGCATGTGGGCGGGGGGCGCCCACCACGGCGCGGGCGAGTTGCGCGCCCCGCCTTCGGCGATGGCGGCTGCTGGTGCGCCGGACAAGGCAGCGGCTGCGGTGGTTAAGTCCAAGGCGTCACCAGTGGACGATGAGGGCGAGGACGAGGACGAGGCGGAGGCGGCTGAGAGGGCGGCGGCGGTGGTGGACGCCAAGGCGGCCGAGGACCCGGCCACTACAGAGCTGCTCTACCGAGGCAACTGGTCGCACGGTTTGCGAGAGGGCGACGGGCGCGCCGAGTACGCGCATGGCGGCAGCTACGAGGGCCAATGGCATGCGGGGATGCCGGAGGGTCGCGGCGTGCTTGTGCTTCCCGCCGGGCCGAGTGGCTGGGTAACCTCGCGAGGCGGACGGTCGCTCGGCGGGCGCGGCGCCACGTATACGGGCAGTTTCGAGCGCGGGCGACGCTGCGGCAACGGCGTGCTTCGTTTCCACGAGAGCGGCGACTCCATCGAGGGCGAGTGGTCTGATGACGGCGCCACCATCACGGACTCGATCTTCAGGTACGCTACGGGTGGCGAGTACGAGGGTGATCTCGATACGCTCCTACGGCCGCATGGCGAGGGCACGCGCACCTATCCCGATGGCTCGAGTTACGCGGGCACCTTTGCACGCGGGCTGCGGCACGGTCAGGGCGTGGGGCGCGAGGCAAGTGGACTCGAGTACGACGGCAGCTGGCGTGCAGACCGGCGGCATGGGCGCGGCACTATGCGACTGCCCGACGGCGGCGTGTATGAGGGTGCCTTTGCCGAGGGGGTGCGCTCGGGGCACGGGCTCATGCGGTACGCGGACGGCTCGTCATACGAGGGCGAGTGGCGCGCGGATGTGTACGAGGGCGTGGGCACCTTGTTCCACGTTCCCGACGAACGTGGCACCGACCTGTACGGCGGCCACTGGAAGGCGGGGCGCATGCACGGGCACGGCGTCTTCTCATACGCTGACGGCGCGCGCTACGACGGGCAGCATGAGCAGGGGCACCGCCATGGGTACGGTACGCTGCTGCTGCGTGATGGCACGGCGCTCCGAGGCGAGTGGAGTCACGACGAGCTGCGCGGCCAGGGCGCGATCACCTTCAAAGACGGCTCGACGTGCATGCTCGCTCTCGAGGCAGCGCGCCCTCGGCCGTCCGCCCCGGAACTCTGTGTGCGCGCGGCACGCTATCTGGAGGAGTGCGCCTTCACTTTCCCAAGCGGTGACGCGTACGAGGGCGAGTTTGCGCTCCTCGACGACCTCGAGAGCGACGCCGAGGCCACGACCTCCTCGTCCGGCGCGGCCGCCAGGGCGAAGGATGGAGACGATGCCGCCGACGGCCTCCCGCTCGCGCCGCCGTCGCTGCGCTACGTGCCGCACGGTCAGGGTACGCTGCGCACGGCGGCGGGCGCGCAGATCGTAAGCGTCTTTGCGCGCGGTCAACTCGAGGGGGAGGGGCGCGGCGCGTACCCTGACGGCCAAAAGTACGAAGGGGAGTACCGGCAGGGCTTGCGCAGCGGCGTGGGCACGTGCAGGTACGCAGATGGCTCCGTATACAAGGGGCAGTGGCACGCAGACGGCCGGCACGGACGTGGGCTGCACATTCTTCCGAATGGCGACATGTTCTCGGGCGCCTTCGAGTCGGACGCCCCGGGGAGCTCAGGCACCCTCATCTACGCCTCGGGTGGCTCGTACGACGGCGAGCTGCGCGGCTACCGGCGACACGGCTGGGGCGTCTTCCAGGAGACGGCTGGCTACCGGTACGAGGGCGACTGGGCGCAAGACGAGCGGCAGGGCTACGGGCGCGAAGTGCGCGAGAACGGAGATATCTACGAGGGCCAGTTTGCGCGCGACCGGCGGCACGGGCGCGGCCGGTTGCTCACGGTGCGCGGCGAAGAGTACGATGGCGGCTGGCTCGAGGGTAAGCGCGACGGGCAGGGCTTGAGCATTGTGCTCCCCTCGGACGAGGCCGAGACGCAGCGCCAGCGCGTGAGCGCCTCGCTCCTCGTGCACCGCCAGGCCCATTTCCTGCGCCTGCAGCCGGCGAGCTCGATGGGGCGCACGTGAGCGCGCGCCGCCGTCCCCCGGGGGATGTGAGGATGTGAGGATACACAGCGGCGGATGTGAGGAGGTGAGCGCGAGGCGCGCTGACCGCTGAAGCAACGCTCGCAAGACCAGAATCGTAGGAAGAACTACAACAAACGGAGTAGGACAAAGCGTGTCGTGGCATTTTTTAGTGGCATACAAATACTTAAATGGTTTAACACCTCTCGTCGCTCGTGCGGTAGGGAGCCGTGGGCTGCGCCGTGCGCGGGAGCGTGGCCGGGAAGACCCCTTCTCGTACGTGAGCTCGTTAAGGGATTGAATATTTAGAATGCCGCGGACGCTCGCCATGGCGCGAGCCTCCTACGGTCCCACACAGTAACACAGATACTGGTGGTGCATGGGGATGG